>APFE031707659.1:120689-151116 GCA_000404065.3 Pinus taeda | reverse complement strand
TTGACTAAGAACCAAGATACACTCTAAGATTCCACTATCCAACCAACTCAAGAATCCTTTACTTGGCAATTTCCTGCCTCCCTCAACAACATCCTATCTAAGGTTCAAAAGCTTACAACTTAAGTATCCTCTATTGGACCTCGTCCAACTAAGGATTGAATTCAAAAGGTTTCTCTAGGTATTTTCCTCTCACCTTCTGTGCTCCCTTTTCCCAACTGAGATTATTTATCTCTAGAGAGAGAAATAACTATCTTCTAACAGTATGGAAAGTGAACTCTCATTTGGCACTCTTCCCGTAATTTTATGGCTGACCATAGTCGATTTAATTTTGAAAAAGATAAAGAAACATTTTATGTTTATTAACTATTCATAGGAGGCCATTCATATAGCCCATTGTCTACCAAGTTAGTTATGTAAAAGTAACTAAAAATATTTACAACTTCGTGAGGGATGTTAAACATTCAAATCCTCCTGAGAATTATAAATCTAGATTTCCCTTCCAAATCTCGATAAGAAATGTGAATATAGAATTATCATTCATTCCATCTCAATTAAATATAATATATTTGTTTGAATTTGTTTGTTTCCATTCTCCTAAGTTATTTAATATTAAAAGATGAGGAGATTGGAAATTTTTAAAAGTTTTATGTATATTTCTTAAAGTTTTGTATGTTCTTATATATTTCATTTTTTTTTTTTTTTTTTTAGAGGTTATTGGAAGGAATTCCCTTCGAGAAGGGGGAAAGAATATTTTAAAATGTGTACTACTACTAATTGTTCTTGTGATATATATTTTTTCAAATTAATTGATTAGTGTTAATTCATATTTTGAATACTACCACTACTACTATGTTAGGTTCCTATAATACTATTGATTCCCCCATTACTACTGTCATTGTATCCCTTATTAATATTTCTGTGCCCCTATTGTCCCCATATTGTTATTATTGTGCCCCATAGAATCTCCCTATTGTTATTTTTGTGCCTTTATATTATTATTGTTAGGTCGGCTGGATTATATTTTGACTCCTTAGACTCCTATACATAGAAAGGAGATTTTGTGAATTGAATCATCAAAGAATCATTCATTTGTGTAATGTAAAGGAGGTTTCCCCCTCCAAGAGGCTAAATTCTAAGGCGTTGATCTATATTTTCTATCTTTTTGTGAGCTGGTTTCATAACAATTTTTCAGGTTACAATCAGGTAAATGTTGATACAACAGACATAAAGAAGACAACCTTTACTACACCCTAGGGTACATTCATGTATGCTAGGATGCCATTTGTCTTAACCAATGCTGGAGCAATGTTTCAGAGAGTTATGGACATCACATTTATGGGTCAAGTAAATAGATTTATGGTTATTTATCTTGATGACAACTTTTTTTTCTAAATCTAATCAGAAACATTTAAAGCACTTGATGAAGGTTTTTGATAGGTGTAGAAAATTTGGAATATCATTGAACCCTAAGAAGTCCTTATTTGTTGTCAAAGAAGGAAAACTACTGGGCCATATAATTTCAAAGGAGGGAGTAGTAATTGATCCCAAAAGAGTATCTGCCATTGAAACATTGACCTTGCCTAGTAACAGAAAGGAGATTCAAGCCTTTCTAGGCAAGATTAATTTTCTAAGGAGATTCATTCCCATGTATGCAGAGATAGTGAAAGATATAGCTGACATGCGCTGAAAGGAGCATGATGTCAAATGGACTCGCTCTTCTAAGCATGCATTTTGAAAAAATAAAAATGGCTATCTCTGAAGCTCCCACCTTAGCCAAGCCTAATTATACTAAGCCATTTAGTATTTTCTCTTTTGCCTCTAAAAAACCCTTGCTGCTGTTCTTTTATAGAAAAATGAAGCTTCCCATGATCAACCCATAGCTTTTTTCAGCAAGGTTATGAGAGATGCTAAGCTTAAGTATGACATCATTGAGAAGCAAGCCTATGCCCTCATTCAAGCCCTAAAATCATTCAGAATGTATGTCTTACATTCACCTATTACTACTTATGTCTCTAATAGTGCTGTAAAAATTGTCTTAACCCAACCAAACACTGATGGGAAAAGAGGTAGATGGATCACTCAAATTCTGGAGTTTGATCTAACTATCAAGACTACCAAGCTAGTAAAAGGTCAAGGATTAGCTAAGCTTCTAGCTAAATCCAACTACAAAGTACTTGGAATCAATTCTGTTTTAGAAATACAAGGGAAGAATACACAAGAACCTTCTGTCCTTGCAAAAGGGAAGAATCGACAAGAACCTTCCCTTCATCCTAAAGGGAAGAATACACAAGAACCTTCTATCCTTGCAAAAGGGGAGAAGGCAGAAGGGGAGAATCCACAAGAACCTCCATCTTTAGAGCAGATCAATCCTACACACATTGATGAAAAATTCTTGTTGTCAAACTGGTATCAAGATATTGTAAATTTCGTGATCCATTTTGAGTGTCCAGCATCATTCTCAAAAACTCAGTTTAAAACCCTCAAGTTAAAATCAATCAAGTAATGCATTATAAATGCAAATTTATATTGGAAAGATCCACCGAATATTTTGTTATTATGTTTAACAGAATCAGAAACTGAAGGAATCATTGATTAATTTCATACAGGATTTTGTGGGGGACACTATGCTTGGAGAGCAACAACATACAAGATTGTGAGGGGAGGATTTTATTTGCCTACATTGTTCTTTCCAGTAGGGGCAAAGGTCAAAGGTTGTGTTCCTTGTTAAATGTTTGCTAGTAAACAAAGATTAGTAGCTCTTCCACTTGTTCCATTAATAGCTTCAACACCTTTTTGTTAATGGGGATTAGATTTTGTTGGAGAGATTCACCTCACTTCAAGTAATCAACATAGATGGATCCTTATTGCAACAGATTACTTTACTAAATGGGTGGAAGCAATTCCATCATAAATTCTACTGATACAGTAATAATTAAGTTTATTGAGGGAATATTTTATCTAGATTTGGTTGCCCAACTCAAATTGTAACTGATAATGCAATAGATTTTTCTAGTGCTAAATTGATTAACTTTTGCCAAAAATTTCAGATTTTGTTACATCATTTAACTCCATACTACCATCAAGGTAACGGCCTTGCAGAATCATCAAACACAAGCCTTGTAAACGTAATAAAAAAGACTCTAGTTGATCATAAGAAGGGTTGGGATTCACATTTGATTTATGCAGTATGGGCAAACAGAATTACTCCAAAGAGGTCAACTAGAAAATCTCTATTTTAGTTAGTCTATGGGAAAGGTACAATTTTCCCTACCAATTTGGCCTTCCCCGTTTTAAAATTCCTGAAGGATTCAACAGATGAACTTGATGTTTTTTCAAGAAGAATAAATTAGATTATTGAGCTTAATGAGAATAGAGATGAAGTTCAATACAAATTGTAGAAATATCAGAATAATATGAAGACCCTATTTAATAGAAGAGCCAGGGAAAGGGACTTTAAGGAAGGTGATCTAGTTCTAATATGGGATGCTAGGAGAGAAGAGAAAGGAAAGCATGGCAAATTTGACAATCTATGGTTTGGACCTTTAGCAATTGCTGAAGTGAAGGGTAACAACACTTTTGTGCTGCAGAATCTTGAGGGGATATATTCCACTTATCCTGTAAATGGAAGGTTTCTCAAACATTACATTTAGTGCTAAGAAGTTGAAATAGTTTTCATTGTATATACTCTGGTTTTCTTTTCCCTTCCAAAGATGTCAGTGTGATTTTCTTACAGCAAGGACTACATAGCCAGAGGAGAAGGCACATGAATATGCAGGTTCTCTGCATTCTACAAGAGAAAGCAGTCCCCAGATGGAGCCAATGTTGTAGCATTTTTGGTTTTTGATAAGATAAAATATTTGATAAAATGCTAAGTTAGGATATGGACACAACAATAGTAAATAAAATGTTAGTTTAAAAAATATCTTGATGATGATGTCCATACCAAAGAAAATGTTAGGTTAGAAAGAAAAGAAAACAAATAGACCGTGAAAGTGAGCAAGTCTAAATGCGATACTTTGTTTCTGCAAAATAATGGTTGTGTTTAGCTTGTTTTAAATGCCACAACCCATGACAGTAAAATAGTTTAATATTGACTGTTTCATGCCTTAAATTTGATGTTATAGATAGAGAATAAATATCTGGCCAAACTGTTTAACGTTGGGAGATCAATAGTTAGGTAGAGAATAATAAGGTGCTCATCAGTTTAATCTGAGCCCTTGGAGGTTATAAGGGTATATTTAGATAGTTTGTTTTGTAGAATAAAATAAGGGAAAAGGGTTTGCTAACTTAAATGCACCCAATAAGTGAAGAAAAATGATAGGATAAGAAAATGGTATAAAGTAGGAAAAGGTTGCAAGAGTTTGATTATTGATAGGACAAAATGTACATTTATCATGTTTTTTGTGCCCATGATCCAATTACACAAAGAAAATGAACGTTTATAAAATCAATTAATTAACTTCCCATTCATCCCTATTTTCACTAACTACCCTTTCACACCGTCATACATTCATATCCATTCATTTTCCATAAAAATCCCTTTTCTTAAGGTAAAAATCCTTTTTACCTAAGAACAGTAAAAACCCCATGTTAAATTTTCTTTTACTCAGAAACCCACAAAAAGTCATTTAGCCTAAGTATATATATACTATATATAATATATATATATTATATATATTATATATATATATATATATATAATATATATATATATCTGTGTGTGAAAAGCCAATAACACATAAAAACATCATAACTTAGCGAATTTTCCCTTTCCACTCATATTCCACATTAATACTAACTTAATGTATTAAAACCCCTAAAATTCCCTTTCTCGTATATATTAGCTCCTTTAATTAAATATCTCAAAACTCTTAGTTTTGTTATGAAGCTATGTATTTTATAAAAAAATCGCATCAACGGGATCGCAAGTCTTTCATATAAATAACCCTCCACGATTGCGAAATGTGATTGCGATGGGCCTAGACCTGACGTGGATATAAATCATATTCCATACCCATATCGCATCTGCCCTCATCATAGTCTCGACTAATAACAATACCCTTTGCCATTGCGATCTCCAATTACGATAGACCTGGACCTGATGCTATATATATTATAACTCATTTCCATATTGCATCTACCTTTATCGCAAGTCCTGCTAAAGCAATAAATCTCCGCCAATTGCGATCTCCGATTGTTATGGGAATCCAGACTCGACCAAATATATATCATATTTTATTGCCATGTCGCGTCCGACCCTTATCGCATCCCTTTGCGATGGGCCTTCCCCCTCTTAGCTCCAATTGCGATAAGGGATAAGCCCAGACCCAATGCCTTTATCCGTTCGAATTCATACATTTTCAAATCTACCATAGCGCGTTTTGCAAAGAATTTCTTTGTTGAAACGTTTTTTATGATTTAAACAAAGAAATAACTCAGCCTTTGTTTGACCATAAAAACACCACTAATCTAGGTTTTAAGCCATAATACAACCATTTTCACCATTTTTAATCATTCGTACCCTTCATACTCCTTCTTCACTTCACCTCCATCCGATCTAAATACTTCAGATCCAACAGCCCTCGTCGATTTCGGGTTAGCTCTCTGTAGAGGCATTACCCACCAGAAAAGTGTTATTTCACCATCCTCCCTTGCTACTTGTCAAGCTCAGATCATTTCGGGTGACCCCTTCCCAAAACTACCCACGCTTCATAAGCAGTGCAATGAAAACCGCCTTCCGCAAAACGATAAAATGGTCACTGTTCATTTTGCACCGTATTTTAAAAGGAAAACTGTTTTTCCCATTTAAATGCCAAAATGACCATTTGTCTTTCTTTCACCTATTTTACACAGCAAACCCTCCATAAGCCTCTGTGACCATATAAAACCTCATTTTACCTTCCAATAGCCTTTCAAGCTCAAAAAACCATTGATGTCTGTCTCTATCACCTTGTTTTCCCTAATGATTTATGTGTTTTGCAGGTGAAAACTTCAGTTCTGGCTTATTAAAAAAAAGCTTGCATACAGTTTGAAGACAAATATGAATACCATATCAAATCGCTTCACTCCGTAACCTAAAATCCAAAGCAATTTACTGTTGAAAAACATAGTAAAATCCTGAAATCCACGGTAAAGATAAAAATATCTCAGTAAAGGTTACTCAGTAGGGTGAAAGCATATTAAACAAATTATAAAGAGTATCAGATAAATATTAAATGAAGGAATCAGCCAGAGTAAAAGATACAAACAATTGATCAGCATAAAGGGAAAGATATCAGACAATCAAAGTAGCACAACCTGAATAAAAGGGGACAACAAGAAGTAGTTCAATAGCTACTCGTATCTTCTTGCATGAGGATCTTTTCCTTTCCTAGAATAAATCTTAAACAGTTTTAGGATATTTCTCAGTTTTATTATTGTATAAATAACTCTCTTCTAGAGATGTTACAGGTTCAGAGTACAAGATTCATAGTTCATTGCTTGTAAAGTCTTGACTGTTAATTCTACTTTGAACCTAGAAGTCACCTTTGAAGGAAGCTTTTGTAGACACTTGATGTACTTAGTCTTTTTGGAACCTTAATACAAAGCAGAGGATTCTGAATCTGGTTTTACATAGTTTTGTGTTAT
This sequence comes from Pinus taeda, assembly GCA_000404065.3. Lineage (NCBI taxonomy): Eukaryota > Viridiplantae > Streptophyta > Pinopsida > Pinales > Pinaceae > Pinus > Pinus taeda. The sequence continues at coordinate 144,489 of APFE031707659.1, read as the reverse complement.
CTTGTAAGTCTTTCCAGTTTGCAATCATTATGTTTTTCTTCATATGCTTATGATTTATAGAGATATCTAGGTAGGAACAATTTGTGTCTCAATTTATTCCTATAAGCTCCTAAAGTGATCAACTATTAAGAGAATGGATTAATGAACTGTCTGTTCAGCTAATCCCCTCTAATCAATAAACCATCAACATATTGTATAAGCTTAAGTATACCACCTTGAACCTTTGGAACATAGTTTAGAGGGTTTTCCTACTTATGATTGTTATGTTTTACAGTCTGGAAACTATGATAATCATATTTTTTGTTGTCCTCTACTCACCACTATTTTGATCTATATCACTATGTAAAGTCTTATAGCAACCCTCTGCTAAAATATTAATATTATCCAAAGGATTAATTACATCAATTCTACAACTGCCTTCATTCACTGGTCTTCCAAATATTAAAACCAAAACCCCCTAAGACAATTATTTTAGATGCTCTAGCATTGGTAGCTAACCTACTACTATCTCAGAGGCACAACATGATCTATGAGCACTTGTACAAGTTATTGTGGTGATCTTATGTCTAATTTGTCATAGTTTCTCTTTTGGTTATATGCACAGTCTTATGATGTGCTCTAGATATGGGTCTTGTTCATGATTTGATCACTTACTAGATGGTTGATGAATTCATGGGATAAAAAGTGTTATTGAAACTAGCTTGAAACAAAGTTACTGATCAAACAACTATTACCTCAAAATGAGAACACTAGCCAACCCCCCCCCCAAAAAAAAGAAAAAGAAAAAACAGGCTGAAAATAAAAAATGTTGATGCTGGAATAACATTTTTTTCAGGGTAAAATTTCAACATTTTTTAAAAACGACAGTAAAAACCAATTTTTTTGTTCAAAAAAAACCCTAAAAAAGAAAAGTGTCAATTCTGGAATAACATCTTGTTTTTCAATGTAAATTTTCAACATTTTTTAATAATAACGTTAAAAATAAAATATCATGACTCTGAAAACTTTAAATTTCCAACATTGTTCAAGCATGATATTAAAGATGAAATATCACGTCTTTAAAAATCCTTAAAATCCAACGATTTTTACTCATGACATTAAATTTAAAATTTCACGTGTTTGAAAAAACTTAAAATTTTGATAATTTTCACCCATGCTGCTAAAGAAAAAATACTTATAATTGTTTGCAACCATAACGTTAAAGATAAAATATCATGACTTAGAAAAACATTAAAATCTTGAGAAATTTTAAGCCATGGAATTAAAACCCAATGTTATGACTACAAAAAATCTTAATTTTTCAAAGTACTTCAAGTATTACATTATGGAAAAATTTTGTGCTAAAAAAAAGTTTAAAAATGAACACTCGAATGAAATAGTTGTTAAATCAAGAGTAATTTCTTTTTTAAATGCTAAATATATAGCGATTTCAAAATATTAGCCTCAAGCAACTTGATACATTGCAACAAAAATTTCAAAATCAACCATCAAATTGACATGTAGTGTAGGTGAACTCGACCCATTGTGATGAAAACTTAAAGACCAAGCATGAAATTGACACACTGTGGGGGCAAACTTGATTCATTATAACAAAAATTTTAAAATCGACTATCAAATTGCACATAATGTGATCGGGTTGTTAGACGAGCATTGCCACGAACCCTACAAAAAAAATATTAATAAATAAATACCAAAATAATGAATAAATAAAAATGAAAATGCAAGAGAAAACAAAAATTCAAATATTGAAAAAAAAAATAAACAATAAAAAAACACAATTTGTTTTTTTGAACAATAAACAAGTAATAAACATGTATATTTTTAAAGGACAATCACCCAAAAAAAGTGAATATAAAAAATATATTTAAAAGATTAAAAAACTATAAAAATGTAAACAAAAAAATCAAAAATTAACTTCTATAATATATATATATAATATATATATAGAGAGAGAGAGAGAGAGAGAGAGAGAGAAAAAGGGGCAAATATTTAAAAAAAAACACATAATTTAGGAAGGAAAAAAATGGTTTTTTTTTTTTTTTTTTTTTTTTTTTTTTTAATAAGTGAAAATAACGTGTTAATAAAAAAAAAAAACTAAAGGAATAAAAAAAAAAAGTACAAATCAAATAGCTAAGAAAGCAAAAAAAATGGTGCTTTTTTTTTTCATTTTTTTTAATTCAAGATGTTTACGAAATTTTTTCTTTTATTTTTTTATTTGATTAACTTAAAAAAATTGTTTTCGATGTTTTTTTTATGTTAATTCTTTTTTTTTTTTTTTTCTTAAATTATACGTTTTTGGAAATATTTTCCTTTTTTTCTTATATTTTATATTTTTTGTTAAATTATCATTTTTTACAAAGTTTTTTTGTTTTTTTTTTACATGTTTATGTTTTTTTTTTTTGGTATTGATTTCTTTATCGTGTTTTTTTTTTTTTTTTTTTACCAACAGATGAAAAATCACCAACATTTAAAAAAAAAATTATCCATACTTAATAGATTAGAAACTTTAAAGTGTAAAAGATAAGCCCTCTAAACAAAAATGGTTTATGTTGCATTAACACATTTCAAAATCAAATGAAAATCACTAACATTTTAAAACAAATGTTCATACTTGATACATAAAAGAATTTAAAGTGTCAAAAATAAACCCTCTAAAAAAATGTGTTCATACTGCATCAACACTTTTCAAAATCAGCATGAAAATCACTAACATTTAAAAAAATGTTCATACTTGGTACCTAAGAAAATTTAAAGTGTCAAAAATATGCTCCAAAAAAAAGGTGTATTATGAATAACCACTTGACAAAATCAAGTGATCTTTTTGCTACCTCAAAAAAATGGGTAATCGATAATTTTCTTGTTTGATTGGTAATTAAGTTTTGAGAGGGCATCAACCTTCTTGGTGATTCTCTTATGAAGTTTAGAAGTTTATGATCATATATGCATTCATAACCTATACCTTATATGTTTATTAACTGTTTCACAAAATGTTTATCTTGCATTAGGCATGTATTGGTCAAGATCTTATTCAATTTTTGATTGTTTAGCATGGTTATCATTGTTATCATGATTATGGAAAGTTATAGGTTGTTCTGGGAAGTGGTATGGAGGCTAGCCTAAAAAAAAAGGCATAGATTATGCAAATACATGCTCTCAATTGATGATTTTGGGTGATAGCCATTGGCAACCAAAAAATGGGTGATAGCCATCCACAATTCGCAGAAACTAGAAATCCCAAAGCTTCAAGTTAAAGGATGAACTTATCAACAAGATGGCTATCTTTTTTTTTAGTGTATCTTCAACCAAACTGGAGTTACCTCGAAGGTAGGCTTACATTTAAAATATACGCTAGAGGGAGTGGAAAGCCCTCATGGAATTTGTATTTAAGAAGGCACTTTGAAAAGAAGGGAAGACACCACCCAGACCAGGAAGGTATGAGATACTTTTAATAATGTAATTGTGATGCTTTATAATCATTGCGACATGTAATTAAGTTTTTCAATATTTTCAATATAGGATCCTAGATACATCCAAAGCCTCAAAGACTAGAATAGCTAAACAAGGGAAGCATCATCTTGGCCCAGGTTATTACTCAAAACCAACAACAAAAATTATACGTACAATTTTTTTTTTCATTTAACTATTTTAATTTAAAATCAGAGAAGAAGAGAAACTCATGTTCTCATGAAAAATTGGAGGGGTCATAATTTAAAGAGGTTCCCATGGAGTAAAACCTCGATATTGCTTACAAGCACAACTATCAAGCCATGGTGAATTTAGGATAAGCTTGGAGTCTACACAATCTTCTTACACCCAACTTGACACACAGGTAAGTAAAATAAATGGAGAGCACTTATAAATGATTACTTGTACAATCTATTGGTTATTATTTTTTCCAATAAAGTAATGTGCTTGATTGCAAAAGGCAAATAAACAATGTAAGTACAAATGTCCCAATTAATAATGGAACACATGATCCTAGTGATGGTGGAGTTCCTCTTGAAATTGATGTTCAACTCAGTATTGGAGATTTTTCGCGTGTTAAATCTTTTTTTTTAGTATTGATTACAATTAAAAATATTTAAATTAAAATGGCTTATTACTTATTTCTTTTTTTGTTTCTACACCAAAGCATGTACAGGATGAGGCCATACAAGAGGAGGAACATATGGCTACTTCTAAAAGTACTCCACCTCTCTCCACTACCGAAGTAGATAAAGAAAACTCTACTACTCTTTTTATGAATAAACCATTAGTAGTAATAATAATTGTAAATATGAATTTTGACATTTCTTTCTTATTGTAGTTGATTCTCCACCCCCTTGTAGTAGCATAGACATATGACTAGGTTTGGAGCAAGACATACAAAGCCCATAACAACTTAAGGGGAAGAAGGCATATTGATAAATTCCTAAAAAGAGAAAGAAACCAAATAATAAATGACTGTCCCTTTTATATAGTTAGAATGGCCTTGTTTCATATTATGTAAACATGATAAAATTTATTGAAGTAAAATATTTTGTAGATCTATGAATGAATGAACGAATGAATGTTTGTTATTTGTTTCTTTATGTATCTTAATGTATTTCTTTCAACTATTTCCTAGTAGATAGATTGGGTTTGGGAATTAAGAGCGGTGAGGGGTTGGAGGGTAGGGGCCATGAGAGCTTCCACCTTCACATGGTTAGCTCTTTTCAGTAGAGAATAAATTAGGATTTGTATAATCTTAGAGAAAAACACCATTGATCCAACAGAGGAACAACCAATTCAATGTTGACTTCATTATTGCTTCTTCATGTGGAGGGAGGTTTTCTCCAAGATTAAACTACTCCAATAATTTATTCTCGAAACCGAGAGGAGATCATTTAGGTATTCATGCACTCAAGTATTTTTAATTATTTTTTATTCATGCAATTAAATTTAATATTTGGTCAAATTTAATCTAAGTTTGCCTCATTGGTCTCATGAATATGTGTAGGAAAAGTAGTGTCAATTCAGATGTTAAAGTGGAACAACTATCAGAAACAAATAGCTCAAAATGGTAACAAAACATTTAGCATTCAATTTTTCATTATTGTTATCAGGCATTCGTTTTGTTACCAAATATTGCAAATATGTCCATTTATTCAATTTTTCATTGTACTTGCTTGAACCTGTCCCCTTATTTCATATACTCTATTACATAGCTAAGATTTAAATATGCTTTTTTCATTAAACAAGTATAACAAACAAACTTATATGCCCCTCAAGGGATTCCTCCTAATGTAACATCCCTATGTCAACTTGATTTCCATCCTTTTATAGCCCATATAATTTAGTATTTAACTCTCTAAACATCAACAAACTAAATCACCCTCATTATTCATCTTTGTAATAAACAAACCTTATAGATTTATGATTCCATAATTTGTGTAGCTTTAAGTTTATATTTAAAATCGCTACAAGATTTATTAAGTTAGAGAGCAAATGCATGATTGGAAGTTATACCCTGCATATACTTTGCATATAATTTTTGAAACAACCAAGTGATTCTCAGGTTGACAATTGATATTGGCATTTAGTTGTTTTTAGTATGAAATTAAATAAACCAACATGTGTATTAAGTGCATTTTGATTTGGTTTGAGGTGTAAATGTAGATAAAGGTTCTATAACCCTCCCAATAAATCAAGTTATTATTCTTAGAGACTTTTCCCTATCCTTTTGTCTCTTATTATATGTTGTTATGTGGGTAAATATTTCTCTCAGGTATATTGCTTCACTTTAGATCTAAGATTCATATCGTCGATGATATTGCATTCTCACCAATTTCTATCAAAGAAATGGCCCAAGCCTGCTCTTATCTTTATAATTTTTTTTTCTATAGTGCCCCACCTAGAAATATTTGTAATAACGAGAAGAAACATAGATTTTGCTTCTTGGCCAATTCCCTACGTAGATGAAAAATCACACCTTAAAATTCATTATGGGGTTATTGAAGGCATCCTCCCACCCACATACAATAGTTTCAAGTTATTGCAATGTGTCTAGGGTTACCTTAAGGATTCCATCCTATCCCACATGAAACAAAACCTATCAATAGCTCACATGTTATACTTTTGATCAAACATGCTCCACTGTGTAGTCAATTAGATACACTAGGGAAAACAATAGCCTTATCAAGTTGAAAAAAAAGAATTCTTTTAAGACATGATGTAACAATGTAGGGAACCAGACTAGATTCCTAGATATAGAGTATGAGGGTCTATTTAAAAAGCTGCCTTAATATTCTGGAACCTAAACATTTGTTGATTATAGAACTAAGTTTGGTCCATAGCTCTCAAGCATGGTGGATTTTTCAGATAACCAATCTATCCTCAACCCTTATCAATACGTGGTATTCACTGTGTGCAACCATCAAAAATAATTTCTACCCACAATGATATAGACAACGTCCATGTGTTAATAACTAAATATGCACTAGAATCAAAGAAACATAATTTAGAAGTATATATCCCTATTAGTAAAATACACTCAGATTGCCCATCAATTTTTTACTATTGTGTATTTGTGTGTTTACCATCATAAGATGGTTAAACATGAATTTATCAAGAGAATTTCTCATATTCATGATAAACTAAAAGATTTTAACTTATAAGAAATATTTAAGTGACAACCTTATTAGATATCTTATAATTTTTCTGTTTGTTTCCAAACATGGGATGGCCATAATGTCCAAGGAGAAATAGTCATGTTCCTTGAAGGTACGATAAAAAATTACACTTTTCAGCATCAAACTTATGCCAGCAGAGCCAACTAGAAAAATGTATGTTTATCATATATTTCCATCATCTTACAACGAGCTCTATATCCGATGACATGTGCTTTACATATCAAAGTTCTTTCATAGTGAGTTATATTTGAATGTGGTCTAATTCAAATACCAATGGAGGCTAATACCCAATTGTATAACTTGCAGATAATTTAAGAAAAGCTTTACTACTTCTCTCTCATTTTATGGGAGATGTCTATAAGGTCATATATTGTATATTTATACATTTTCCATACATATAGCTTATTGAAAAATTATGCATTAATATTGATTAATGAAAAATATATTTGTAGCCTTTACATGTATGATTCATTATAAATGAAGGTGGAAATACAATCATATTACACTGGTACAGGAAAAAGAGTAATTTGCATCATGTAAGTAAATACAATATCCTCTACCTAGTAATTGGATTAAAAGTATGGTGTTTTTTTATCCTTTACCTTAAAGGCACATTGGTTATTTAAATTATGTATTTTTATGAGGGGAATTAAGTAAGAAAGGTATAAGTGGGAAGAAAAATTGTATACTTTAAATGAAAAATAATTTAACAAAATTGCCTTGCCTTTGTCTTATTTTTATGCCTTACGTCAAAGTAAAAGAAATTTTTTCTCACCCATGTTTTTGTCATATAATGAGAGTAGAATTTCCACCTGTTAGCTATTGTTTTTTGATAGGTTTAAACAATGGTTCGTCCATCTTATGAATTCAATTGACTACACGTGTTAGACTTAAAAAGAGTTGACATTGGATGATGTATCCATTTTAGCCCATATGAGAATTAAATAGATTTTGCAACCACCAAAGGTGTGAAATGTCTTGTATGCATACCATTTTCCCATGACTTGAAGGAAAATAAGTAGTTGTACCCTTTTACATTCACCATGTTTCTAACATCTACACTAGTTACATATGTTTCTTCAAATAAGTATTATGTCATTTTGTTAGAGATTGTTGCCCATGTAATTAAGTATGGTCCCTATCAAGTTTCTTGGAAAAAGGTTATTAAATTAAAAGTTTTTCTACTCTTAACATTGAAGACATATTGTCAACAAATAAAACAATAGTGAATAGTGGTTGAAGGAATAATAAACATCTAATGGGTTGAATCCATGTAGTTCAAGTGTCATTTATAAGATCCTAGGCACTAGTTGCTAAAGCCAACCACTTATTCCCAAAATCCATTGAGAAAGATATATAAGGGAATTAATGTTTTAAGATCATGTTTATTTTATTCTTCTCAACTTCCTATTGCTACACATGTTTTTACAGGGATATAATATCAACCTAATAATGTAAGCCATTTCCCCAAACACCTTGCTATAATAATTAACAATCAAACTCTCATGAGAGAATATATGTGGAACTAGGTGCAATAGTATGCTCTAGGAATTGTAGTTGTTGGCAACTTCCAACTTATAGAGTTTCATATTTTACAACGTGGGACTCACAAGGGATCACATACAACAATGGAGGCCTGAAAACCTTGAGATGTATAGGGAGACATGAAACTTAGGTTCCCATGAGGTGACCTCAATCTCATGTGTTATCTGTTGCATACTCAAGGTTCTCAGTTCCTCTACAACACCTCCATTTTCTTCCTTAGAAGTTGTACATTACTTCGGTTATATTAAAGCTAATGAAAATTACTTCTAGATTCACTTTATTCTTGCATGAATTTTCCTTATATTTTTCATTCGATTCTACCATGTTTTACTTCTAATTTATCCTATTTATTAGACCCAATACACACACACACACATACACAAAAATACACAAACACACACATCTTGATGAGATCAACTTTCTAAAGGTAGTCTATTCCATTTTTTTCTTTATTTCAGTCATCGGAGAAAAAAAAATTACTAACTGTAAACTTATGTCTTTGATGTTGTCTTAAAAAATGGATTATGTCACTAATACCATGACTTGGTTTGCAAATTTTAAGATTAGTGTCAAAAATGTATTGTTGTGACTCTCAATTGTTTGACACACACCCTAGTTTAAAACTAAATGGCTTCTATTTTTAAATAACACTTTCAACTGCCTTTCCCTACTCATGTTTTTATAAGGATATAGTCCATGTCCAAAAGTGTAAATATAGCCCCAAACATGTCATAACAGTCAATGGTCAAACTCTCACGATAAAATATATGTGGATGCAAATTAAATCTAGCATGCTCATGTATTACAATTGCTTGTGACTGCCAACTTCTAGAATCACCAATTTTGCAGTGTAGGAGTTACAAGGGATCTCATACAATAGTGGTAGCCTTAAAACATTCAGATGTACAAGTAGACAAAAAAATTAGGTTCCCATGAAGTGAATTTTGTTACTTGAGTTTCTATATATATATATATATATATATATATATATATATATATATATATATATATATATACATATATATATATACATATATATATATACACTTCTATATACACATATATATCTATATGTGTGTGTGTGTGTGTGTGTGTGTATACACTCTTTAGATGTAGTCTGTGTGGAGTTTTTATTTCCATTTATGAAATGAATGAACTTTTGCTAATTGGAAACTTATACCTCTAATGTTGTCCAAAAATATTTGTTCTATTACTAATACTAGTACTTGCTTTGTAATTTTCATAATTATGTCAAGAACTTATAATTGGGGCTTAAAATGGTTTGACTCCAAATAAAGTTGAAAACTAAATTAGTTTCACGGTCAAATAATGCTTTGAATTCCCCGTCACTAGTGTTTTTATAGGGACATTATCTCCTTGAAAAAGTATATACTATTGCTAACATATTTTCATAATAATGAACAATCAAACTCTCACAAGAAATATTTGAGGGCCTAGGTTCAATCTAGCATGTTTTATGTATTACAATTGTGGACAACTACAAAATTCTAAAATCTCATATTTTGTAATGTAACAGTTATAAGGGGCCACATACAATAACATAAGCCTTGAAACCTTGGTATGTACAAGGAGACAGGAACCTTAGTGTACCCATGAAGTGACTTCAATATCATGTGTTTCATGTTGCATATTCAAGGCACCCAATTTCTAAAACACTTACAATTTCTTTCTTCCTAAAGTTTTATCATGCTTTGGTTATAGTAAGTTAATGAAATAATTCTATTTTTGTCTCTCTAATTCTAGATTCACTTAATTCTTGCTGTTACTTTCCTTGAGTCTATTATGATTTTCCCGAAGCATATTTTCCTCCAATTTTCAACCATTTATAATGTCAAGAGACCAAGTGATAGCATGACATAGTAACTCATGTCAGAATGTTTCTTTTAGTTATTACAATATGTTTAATGTGTTTGTTTAGAACTTATTCAAGTTTTAGTTGGAGTTTTGTTTTAAATTTTCATGTGCCTTCATTTTTGTGACTATTAATAGATATGGGGTATTGTAGCCACCCACTCCTATGCTTACCCAATTTCAATGATCTGCTATGGTAAACATGAGAATAATGGTTACTATGGCATGACCTGACCTCCAAGCTTCAGTTATGAAAGTGGGGCCAACAACTAACTTCTCACAAACATCACTCAAGACTACAGGACACTCAGGGACCAAAGTACCATCCCGAGTGACCAAACCTTGAGTTGGGGATACTTTTCTCACATCTTTCACTCTGAACGCATGGACAAAAGGGCAAGGGTTCAGTTATAGGGATCCAACAACACTTATGACATTGCTTCCATGTGGTTATAGCCCAAAATCTTTAGTTCAAATGGTGCGGTCCCAAGATCTATGCCATAATTATAGGCCAACCTTTCTGAAATTATTATTGCCATGAAGAAAAAACTAAAAATTCAAACTTGGATCAAGAATTTGAACTACACTTCCTAGAACACACTAGACATTTCATCAAACATATGAAAAACCAGTAAGATACAGGGCATGAATGCATATTTGGTCATAAAATTATGAAATTCATCTGGAATCAATGAGAAGGCTCTATGACCTCTCCACATAGCTACAAAAAAATTTATTAGTCCATATATTCATCAATCAATTAGTAAATAAACTGTTCATGAGAAACACAGATAATGCACATCATATGACCAAGATATAAGCAAAAAATAACCAACATAGAGATCATGGCAACTCAACCATAATATTACCATTATAATCACTAAAAATACTCATCGATTAAACTAGGAAAATGTATCATATTAACATGTGAAATTATTGACCAAGTCAGGGACTTCTAGGTACCACGCAAGCGTAGATTGGGTTGAACCAAATCTCTCTTTCAATCGGTCACCCCCATGACACATTCCAAGCATGAATGTGGGATCTCATGAAATAAACAAAAACAAAAGCATCCAGGGATTCTAGAGGCCAATTGCCTCAACCCTCAACCAATGATTGCAACTCTATTGTCAGACATAACTATCACCAACCATATATGATATTCTTAGGAACACCATGCAATCTCACTATATCCCAAATGAAATTCTGAGCTACCTCACTAGCTGAATTCATAGAATTAACCGTAATGAAACTTGCTACCTTATTTAACCTATCAACCACAACCATAATAGAATCATGCTTATTTGATGTCCTTGACAAAATTGTAATGAATTCCATGAAAATGACCTCCCATTTCCACTTTGGAATCATAATAAACTATAATAAACCACCTGGATGCTTACACTCTGCTTTTATTTGTTGACAATCCAAACATATTGGAACAAACTCAACCACCTATTTCTTCAATTTCAGCCAATGGTAGAATTTCTTAACTGCTATCAATGCCGTCTAGTATCTTGAGTGACATGAATATGACTTAACATGAAATTCCCTTAAGATAATATTCATATTCTATTTGTAATTTGACACGTAAATCGTGTTCCTAAATTTGACCAAGACATTTACTATGAGATGATACTGCTCATCCCTATTACTTGTACTGTACTATTGTAACTTATTCTTGAGCTATTGTTACCTGTCATCTTTCTTTCCTACCTATAAGATTCGTTCTTGCAAATTTATCCCATAACAATTCCCTATTGCAATGTTATTTACGTGTAATCTTCTACTAATAGCACTTGAAACCTTGTTCTCCTTACCCTTGATGTACCTTATCTCGAAGTAAAACTCAGTAAGAGTATCCAACCACCTAGCTTTTCTGGAATTCAGATTAGGTTTATTAGATAAGTACCTCAACCCACTATCATCACTCATCAAAATGAACCTCCTTCCAAGAATACACTGTCTCCACATCTTCAAGGCATGGATGATAGCTGCCAACTCAAAATTGTGAGTCACATAGTTCGGCTCATGCTCATTCAACTTCCTGACTCATAGCATACTATCCATCCTTCCTACATAAAAAATCCACCAAGTCCCCTCTTGTAGGTATCCATACACACCATGTACTCTTTATCTAGATCTACAATATTTAGAACTGGAGCGTTTGTAAGAAACTGATTAAACTTCTCAAAGCTAGCTGCACATTCCTCTATCCATTCAAACTTCTTTCCTTTTCTCTGCAATGATGTAATAGGATGGTTAATTCATGAGAAGTTCCTAATGAACCTTTTGTAGTAACCTACTAATCACATAAATGATATGACCTCATCCACATTCCTAGGAGCTACCGATTCCATGATAGCTCTGATCTTTTTTGGGTTCACTACTATACCTTCCTTGCAAATAGCATATCCCAAGTAATGAACTTATATCTAAAATAAATTGAACTTACTAAGCTTGGCATACAATTGATGTTATCTCAACAATATTAACATTGTTGCTAGATGTTTGGCATGCTCTTCCTCATTCTTAGAATATATCAATATGTCATTAATGAATATTATCACAAACTTGTCCAGATAAGGATGTAATACATTATTCATAAAACACATGAAAGTAGTTGGAGAATTATTCAAACCGAAAGGAACCACAAAAAAATCATAATCCCCATACTTGGTCTAGAATGTGGTTTTGTAGATGTCCTCTTCTTTGATGTGTACTTGATGATATCTTGATCTCAAGTTAATCTTTGAGAACATTTTTTTCTCCATTAAACTGATTAAATAAATCATGAATCCATGACAAAGGATACATGTTCTTAATCGTCACCTTGCTTAATTTCCTATAGTAAATACATGACCTGATAGTACCATCCTTCTTCTTTACAAACAATAATGATACACCTTAAGGAAACACACTTGGCCTAATGTATCCCTTGTCAAGAATTTCCTTAAGCTGTAATTTCAATTCTACTAATTCTAGAGTGCTCATCCTGTAAGGTGCCTTTGATGTTGATGCTGCTCCAGGAATCAACTCAATAGAAAATTCCACTTCCATATGAGGTAGTAACTCTGAAATATCTACTAGAAATACGTCCTGAAACTATTGCAAAATTGGACACCTCTTAAAGAATTCAACATCCTCAACATCCTTCCCTTTGTTAGTAGAAATATGAACTGCAAACAAGACACATCCTTTCTTGTAACTACACTTTTCTTGCATAGTTGTAACCATTCTCACTGACATAGGCTTCTTCTTACCCTACAATATTCTCCTCTCTCTATCATCATCTAAGCGCTCAATATTCTTATCATATGAATCCACTTAAATCCTGTGAATGTAAAATCAATCCATACCAAACAATATATTGTATGATCCTAATAGAAGAACATTTAGATGTGCTTATGTAGATGTACCGTTTAACTGAAGTGGACAAGATATGAGCAATTGATGAACTCTTTTCTTGGTACCTGTAGCCAACTACACCAACCAAGAATCTACATTCACTTATTTATTCAAGCAACACTTATCCACTAGATCTGGACTAATAAAACTATAGTTAGATCTATGATTAATCAAAATAGCAACAACTTGATTAGAAAGCTTACCTTCCATCTAGATAATAGGTGTTTGATGATTAGCCTTCCTATTATCTGTTGCTGCATAAATTCAAGGATTTCTCTATCCAACATCCCCAACTGTCTATGCCTTATAAGCACTGTATATCTGAGGTCTTCCACAATGATTCTATGAGCACTATCTCCTACAATGATCATTTCCACAAGTCCAACACTGCAAAGGATTATCACCATCACCATTGTTCTGCTCCTTAGACTAAAATCCGTGTTCTCCGTTAACTACATTGAATTTCTTGTATGGAACTGCATTCTATTTATTACCTGTATCCTAAGGTATTCCTCATTTATTTTACCACTTTCTCTTATTCTTGTCATTACCTTCTCAACCATGATTAGGCTTTAAATTATGCTTATACTTCTCATAAAAATTCTTCAACTTTCTAATTACTTCCTTCAATGTCTGAGGCTCATTATACTCAATGTGGTCCTTAAATGCTAATGGTAATCCACTAATGAATATTTGAACCTTCAGCTTCTCATCATTAAGATTTGGTACATACCTCAATAGCTCAAAGAACTTAGTTTTATACTCTTCGTATATCATAGATCCCATTTTCAACTAATATAACTCCTTAGCCTTACCTTCATAGTATCTCTCTGACAAGTACTTCTTCCTAAAGAGTCTTTTAAACTTATGCTCTCAACTCATCTATCCTAATACCTATGAAATGATTCACATCCTCCCACTAGATATCCCCTTTTCATTTGATACTGAAGATAACTATCATGGATTCCATATTCTTTGTATAATTATGTAGCTTGAAGAACTTCTTCATCCCAAGAAACCATGATTTTTTATGTTTTAGTTTCTTCAGTTATCCATCGAATGTAGGAGTCATGGCTTTCTTGAACTCATCCGACAATTACTACTTCTCATTACTCATGTAAGGATGATAATGATAATGACCATGTTGCTTATCTGAACCATAACTAGAATAGAACCCATAACCAATACCTATCCTATCAGGTGTATCCATCCTTTTGTCACCTTTGACCATGTCTTCTCTGTACAACTTATGTCCTCCATGAGACCTACTACTATATGCCCCATTAGTCTTTTCCTCCTATCCATTACTAGTTCACAATTGTCCTTGTCTCTGCAAATATGATAAACTTTGAAGGATAACTACATTTATCTCTACTTATTTTTCCTATGCCCTAGCAAGTCTTTCTTTTGATTGAATGATTCTATCATTATCTTCCTTACATCTTTTGATTTCTTCCTTTAAACTATCAAGATATCTGCTATGTCAAGAGAGTAATCATCTCTATTTTTCTCATATGATCTATAAGGAGAGTCATGTGAGTTGTAATCCACCATTTTTCTTGTCATCTATTATATTCTACTTATTGCAAGAATACCATGCCACATAACCAAATATAAAGATAATCAAAAATACCTTAGTGAAGTTTAGGGGATGCCATCTCATTTGCAAAATCAATTCTGATTAACACAACATATGTATATATAATCAAAGAAACATATCAATCGTCTCAACATCAACACCATACACACATCATTTTGACCATCAAAATGCATGCATAACAAACACATTGATAACTAACAGGCGTGCATGATAAACACATCCTACCCATCTAGTCTAAGTATTTGAACCTAGAAGCTCTGATACTAATATGTAACCACACCATCCCACTCTTACCCAATTTCACTGACTTACTAGGGTAAACATGACACAAATAGTTACTATGACATGACCTAATGTCCAAGATTCAATTATGAAAGTGGGGTCGATAACTGAATTCTCACAAACATCACTCAGGGCTACAAGACAGTTGAGGACCAAAGGACCACCCCAGGTGGAAAAACCCTCAGATGGGGCTTCTTTTCTCAAATATTAAGATCCAAATGCATGAAAAACAAGGCAAGGGTGAAGCTATAGGGCTCCAATTTCACACATGAGACTCCTTCCATGTGGTTATAGACCAAAATATTGAGTTCAGAGGGTGTGGTCCTAAGATCTAAGCCACAATTTCATACCAACCTCCATACCAGTACCTAGAATTATCTGAGACTTTCCAAATCATTACTAACAGGAGGAAAAATATAAACATTCAAACTCAGATCAAGAAATTAACCTAGACTGCCTAGAACACACTCGATATTTCGTGAAACATATGGAAAATAAGTAAGCTACATATCATGAATGCATATTTGAGCATAAAAGTTTGAGATTCATCTAAGAGTCACCAAGAAGGCTTTATGTCCTCTCCACATAGATGTAAAAACACCTAATAGTCCATACATTCATCAATTAATCAATAATTGAATGGTTCATGACAAGATCCATAGATAATACACATCATGTAACCAACATATTACCAAAAAATAACCAATATAGAGATCATGGAAACTCAACCATAATATCACCAATATAATTACTAACATTAATCATAAATAATAATAGGAGAATTTCTTATATTAACATATGAAATTTCTGACCAAGTCAAGGACTTCTATGTACCACCCGACCATAGATTGGGCAAAACCAAATATCTATTTCAGCTAACCACCCCCACACCATATTCCAAGCATGAATGTGGGATCTCATGGAATAAACCAAAGCAAAACAATTCAGGGATTCTAGAGACCAACCTTCTCAACCCTCAACTAGTGATTCCGCCTCTATGGTCAGACATCACTAAGACCAACCAGAAAAGTCTCTACCCAAGCCATCTAAGGCTCAAGGAACTAGTAACTCAACTAATGTCCTTCCAAGGTGCCATATTGTTTTTCCAACCTGCCTCTAAGGACTAGTAACTCAACCCACTAAGGTCTCCAGAGAATTTGTCCTCACCTAAGCTCCAAGACTACTCACTCAACCCAAGTTATTCCATGACTTCCAGAGCATTTATTCCAACCCACAACCATAAGGAATTATGAGCACCAATCCGAAAACAATCAAGTGGAAAAACCCACAATACCATGGCTACCCAGGAAATTGAAAGGCAACGCTAAAACCATGATTAATCTAAGAAATCCTACATTCCAATGATAACACATAACCAACTAATCACATGCATATACAATGCTTCCATAATTCAACAAGGAAGTCACACATGCAACATATTACTTGAAAATAAATCCAGCTTTAGTTGTTGATCCACTTATTCCCTTGTGATTCTCCTATTTTCCTTTTCCTTCTATCTCCAATCCAAGTGAAGATAGAATGATCAAGCACGCTCCATGAATTCTCTAATTGTGCAAGAGTATTAGAGAGTGACAGAATAGAAGATAACTCCACCCAAAAACTACCAAAATGCTAGCAACTGATCCTCATAAGCCTTTTTATCATTAAGACTTATATTTTATTCATTTTCCTTAATTTTATTTTCAATTTCTTGCTCATGCAAATCTGTCTCTTCATTTTCCTTTTTTCCTTTTTTCCTTTATTTCATAAATAAAATTCCATCTATTTCCACTTTTCCTTTTCCAATTCCTTGCCAATTTCCATAGCCATAAATTAATCACTAATGAAATACATTACTATGATTTTCCCAACATTCAACTTGGAATATGTGTGCCATGACCTTGTTCTTATTTTATTTACATATAAAATCAACCAAGAAATGTTACAGATAAGTTGATGATCAAGACATCCATAAAATATTTTATGATGATGACTTTGAGGTTATGATCACACCAATTCAGAGAAATATTGTTGTATGTGCCTTAGTTTCTCTTTTCAAAAATGTATATGACTTGGTAGATTACTTATTTACTTTATCATAAGGTGCTTATGGGATAACACAATGACTTGTCAAATTATTTTCTTATATAATAAAAAAGTTATAGTTTACATCTGTATATTGTCAAGTTCATCAAGAATAGAATTTATATATTGTTTCAAAAATAAGATAGCTAGTATGATGAAGTACCTACATGGGAGAATTGCAATGGGAATGATCTAGCCTACTCCAAATTGTGAGCCTTGAAATTCCATAAGTCTACCATCATCTTTGGACTCCAATATTGAAGTGATATGTTTTTATGAAATTTGTTAAAATTTAACCAACATAAGGTTCTTGATGAATTTGGTGAACCATTTATTATTGTTATCATTTGTTTTTGTAAAAAGGAAGTTAAGAGTTACTAAGAAAAGAGAGTAATTATATTAAACCTTTTTAAGTTCATGTGCAGTGCACATAAAACATTCCTCATATTTTATGTCTTTTAGGACATAGAGCTAGACACTAAGTCATGATTTAGAGCTCTTATTTCATATGATTTATGCCTAGTTGAGTCTGTAACAATGTGTTGTTGCTGCTACAACACCCTCAAAAATTTTGGCCTACACCAAATTTCGAAGCCTACCATGGTCTTATATATTGTTGTTGCAAACATTGTAATCCATTCCATATGTTTTCCCTAAGTGTTTTGGTCCCTTTTGTGAGAAAACCAAAATGTTGTTTCTATGCATGTTAAGTGTGGCATGATGTATATAAGCTTTTTTTGGCATTTTTAAGGGGTTATCTTTATGAAAACAAGTTGAAATTACTATGTAAATTTCCATCACACACATTCCCAAGGTTTTAAGCCCTGTTGCACAAGTGTCATCACGATCATCGCAAAGTGTAACTTTAGTGTCGCACTTGTCATCAGTCATCGAAAATTTGTTGCATTAAGGAAAGTATGTTGTTCTTGTGTTCTGGATGATCTACATTATTGTGTCATCAAGTGTTCTAATTGTGTGATCATAGTCAAGTCCAATCACTAATATCATTAGCTTTATTGATCACACACTTAGGCAAATTTTGAAAACTTTCTGTCCAAGAAACTTAGCCTCATTTGACCCTCCTTAACTAAGAATTTTGCAGTTCCATCCCTGAAGATGTAACATTTATTGTTGACACTATGAAATGTAGAATTATTTCCTCCTAGGACTATGCACTACGAATTTTCAGTGCCCAAGCTTAGACCTTGACCTTTAGAATTATGCAATTCAACCCTCCGTCCTAGACCCAACTTCACATTGAACAGTCTCTGATCTCAAGCCCATCCCCACTGCTCCTAAGCGACATAATTATGTAATCACTAGGTTTACTTGGCCCCTAAAAACTATGTAGTTGGATAAAACAATGCAAAACCCCTCAACTCGACTCACTGAGTCCCAAAAATAAACAATATGCCTACCTAGTCTAGCCTAAACTATGCATTGCTTAGTCTTAAGGATCAGGCTTCACCCCTGACTGCCTGACCTGCACAATTTCATAGTCACTGAGCCTCTCCCTTAGCTTGCAACCTAGCTCCGGCTCAGTTAATGGATCAACATGGACCATTTAGACTATGGGTTTATCAAACTGATGTCATCTTGTCATGAGTGAATTGTAGATGCAGGTACTCTATCAGTCCATGACAAGATGATGAAGAAGGAAATGGAGAAGGATACATGTTGAAAGACATATTTGTAGCTGATTACACAAGATGATCAATCAAGAGAAGGCAAAGGGACACTAGTTCGTCATTGCAACTCAAGACTTGATATCATTGAAGACTACTTAGCTCTAATACATATGGAGGTGGATAGATGATCATTCCCAAGAAGAAACATAGCATGGAGCAACAAGAATGGATTGAAATTTCCATGTCATCAAGAATTCCATGTCAGTAGTGTCATGTAATGGCATGTCATGTGTCATCATATGCCGCATCAGTAGTGCGGATTACGTACTTTATGAATTGAATATGTATTGTAAGGTGGAAGTCCAAAGGACATGCACAGATGATGAAGAGTCGTGTAAAGTTGAAAAGTCATAGGAAGTCAAATAGTCATGAGGGGAGTCAAAGAGTCACAAGGGAGGTGAAGCATCACCCCATTGGTTATATACACACTCTCATTATATGAGAAAATGACTCTTCATCTTGGCTCTTCCTGCAAGGCATTATAGAGACAAGCTAGTTATTTTGAGGAGAAATTAGTGGCTCCAATGCTACATTATTGGATCTAGTGGTGTTCGATGTATACATGTGTCTTAGGAATTCTACTTAATATATGAAGCCTGATGGCCAACACATTCTTCATTCATGGATTATGAATGTTTGTAAGGCTATTATGTGAATGTTTATAATTTATGTTTTTCTTTACCTCTACTAAAGTAGTTGAACTATTTTGGTTATTATAATGCTTATCATATTGATAATGTGTTGTAATGATTGCAAATCCCATTGCATCTTTATGGACTATTTCGTTGGATGTTGAGCGAATATCTCTTGTTTGTGTGTGCTTCTACCAAAGCAGTACTATTATCCCTCACTCAAAGGTCCACTATCTTTTCCATCTGCAGTAGAAGAACCTTGACACACCCATAGCTGAACACTCACTGGGCACACTTACTTTCTTTTCAAAGGCATACCTTGTTAGGTCCCTATACTACTAGTGTAACCCCTTATTGTTATTAGTACAACCCCCTTATTATATTGTTGTGCCCATGTAGTCCCCATATTGTTATTATTGTGCCAAATAGAAGCCCACTATTGTTATTATTGTGCCCTTACACTGATATTATTATGTCGGCTCTGATTATATTATGGTCCCTTAGACTCCTATATATAGAAAGGAGGTCTTGTCATTTGTATCATCTAAGAATTGTTCATTTGGGTAATGTAAAGGTGGTTGTCCCCTCGAAGAGGCTGAATTATAAGGCATTCGTCTATCTTTTCTATCTTTTTGTGAGCTAGTTTCATAACATTTGGTATCAGAGCTCACAAAAAGATAGAAAAGATAGATGAACGCCTTAGAATTCAGCCTCTTCGAGGGGGTAACCTCCTTTACATTACAAAAATGAACAATTCTTGGATGATACAAATGACAAGACCTCCTTTCTATATGTAGGAGTCTAACCAAAGCTGACATAATAATAATAATGTAAGGGCACAATAATAACAATAGTGGGCTTCTATGGGGCACAATAATAACAATATGGGGACTACATGGGCACAACAATATAATAAGGGGGTTGTACTAATAACAAAAAGGGGTTACACTAGTATTATAGGGACCTAACATACCTGCATTCCTCTCACTTGTTGACAATTAGATCGAAGGAAAAAATTTAAGAAATCGACACCCGAGCCATATTCCATATGAGGCTCCTATCCCAAATGGTGTGAGGTCTAATTGGGACCACATCTCGGGGAGCCCCCTTCAATCTTGCCGGGTCTAGAACCGTCAAAATTTCTAGTGCTAGAAGGAGAGTAGCTAGATTTTGTTGTTGATAACCCCACCCACCCTAATACTACATCTTCTTGTCAAGGCAGTAATATTCCCAGCACCTCCCTTGGTCATATTCCTAAATTTGGTGGATCTTATCTGTCTGGTCTTGAACAAACCTATAAAATATCTTACACGCACATCTGGGCCATCTGGCCTATAATGTGTAAGTTTGGAAATGCTATAAGAATAATTCCTGGAGTAAATAGTTTGCCTTATTTTCCAAAGAAGAACATGACCACTTCTACCAGGATAATGGTTATGATAGTCAAATATCTGGTTCTCGCCACCCTTGAAGAACTAGCAGAGACTACAAAAAGTGTGGAGAAAATAGAGTAAACTCAATCTTTTGACATACATGAAATAGACAATGTTGTACTCGTAGACGATACTTTGCCCTGGTTAGGTGGTGAAGAAGAAGAAGAAGAAGATCCATCAAATTTGAGAGGAAAAATATCTATTCAACTCCAACAAAGAGGAGGAAAATAGAAATGAAGATATGGTGGACTATGATCTAGATTAGATGTCTCAGGGTCCACTTTCACTGCTAGATGTGTTACAAAAAATTCCAAGATACCCAGAGAAGTTGCTAACAAAGTACGACCTTGACAAAGCCGTGAAAATGAAAGATCATTTGGAAATTTTTTACCTAAATTTGCAAATGCTAGAGGTATGTTATGATGATGTTGCATGCATAATTTTCCCTTGTTCCTTAGATGGTAGAGCAGTTGTATGATACCATAGTCTTCGCTAAAACTCAATCTAGAATTGGAGGGTTTTTAAGAAACTATTTGTTGAGAAGTTTGTAGATGATAACACCTTCAACATGTTGTTGAGAGGGCTAGGAAATATTAAGATGGAGTATAAGAGAAAGTGAAAGATTTTAATCAAATGTTTAATCACATTTTGAATAAATTTCCAAAAAATATAAAGGCTCATGGCTCTATCACCATTGATTATTACACATCTTCCTTACTGAGAAGCATTGTGTAGTTCATCAAGAGAACCACAATGGATGAAACTAATGAATAGGAAATTGCAGTTGAAAAGAACTTGGATATATTTACTTAATTATTTAACATTGGATGCAAATACACTCTTCCCTCCATTTTTGGTAATGTTTAAAATTTTTAATTACAATATGCTCAATTTCTTAGTTGATTCTGATGCATCTGTAAACGTAATGCCTTTATCTGTAGCAAACAAAATTAATGCAAAATGGGATAAAGCAAATGCACAGTTCATTCAACTGGACATGAATCTAGTCCATGCTATAGGTGAACTCATAAGTGTGCTTATTGTCTTATCATCTAATCATCGATTTTAGCAGTGTATAAATATAGTTATTATGAACATTCCAGAAGCATAAGATGTATCCTTGAGCTAAGACTAGTCCAACAAACTACAAGGGTATTTTTTTATGAACTGGTCACATTTATGGTTTCCGTACAAGGGATGAAACAATCACATATGGGTAAAATCAGCGCCCTACATGGAAAATATTGTCACTCCCTTCGAGGGAAAAAATGAACGAGTTGCTTTCATGAATCTTATTTTTTGAAATTTGTTTTTAGATATTGATCTGGGATGCTATCTTGCTTAACCTTCCCCAGTCCCATCTAACACAGTTGGAAATCCTTCTTAGTCCAACTGGTGAAAGTGACATTTGTATAGTAAGTAGTAGTAGTAGTAAAAGTAATAGTGTAATGCATATTCCTTGTACATATGATGTTTGGACATTTTATTTTAATAGTTCAAAGATGTAGGAGTGATATAGAGCTGGTTGTGTTTTAATAGACCCGTGTGAAAGAAATGATATGATCTCAAGCCACTTGGAATTCAATTGCATGAACAAAACAACATAACACAAATCACTCATTTTGGGGTTACAAAGGGCCATTGAACTCAATGTCGGAATTCTCAAAGTAGTAGGTGACTCATAAATTGTCATATGACAGGTACGTAATACTATACATTGAATGTCACCTCATCTGAAAGGTTATCAACAGGAGCCATGACATTCTATTTCTCATTTCCCAGCTTTCAATGTTATATATTTTCTTAGAATGCATAATGAATCTGTGGATGCATTAGCAAACGCTGCTTCTAGGTTATCACCGCTTAAGGATGGTTTTTTAGTAGAAATTATTTATAAACCATCTGTCCCTAAAAATATCACAAACTTACATGTTTTTAACGATGACCAATAGATACTGCCCTTTATGGTGAATACTGATGTATTAAAGGATGCAAATATTGATGAGAATGAGTACAAGAGAGCATTGCCAGATGCAGCTCACACAAACAAGGAAAACACTATGTCGAAAGGTGTGGTATTACTGAAAAATATATATGACTTTCATAATCGCTTCCTAGGGCCAATTAATGTAAAAACCCATAGTTCAATTTTGTTGCATGAATAGATAAATCTTGGAACGAAGAAGAAATCTGAAGTTTGTTAATCCTTGTAGTTGTTGTACACCACAGGAGAGAAAAACCTTCCTGTTATAGAAATATTTGGGCACTGCAACCCCAATCATATATGTCCATAAACAAAGGGCTTCTGAGTCCCTAAAAGTGTTGTTTCATGCCCTAAAGGAATAAGGTCAGCTGATTACATCATCTCCCAGAAGTTCTCCATAGAAAATTGCTCAGATCTGGTCAAACCTGGACCATACAGACTACTCAGTGCAGAGGGTGCGATGCATCTCACGTGCTCAGTGCAAAAAGTGTGATCCATACTGAAAAGCCCTTCTGTAGGTTGCGATGGGTGAGAGTAGACAAATGGCAGAGATAGTTTGCAAGGTGGATGATCATGGAATCTTCCAGAAACTTCTCCTGTGACACTTGCCTCTCTGAATTC
>APFE031707659.1:99213-120472 GCA_000404065.3 Pinus taeda | reverse complement strand
CCTCTCTGAATTCGCCCAGGGATGAGTAAGAGATCATCAATCTCCAAGTGGAATCAAGAACTATTAGAGAGAATACACTAATCAAAATCCCAGAAGCTGACTCACCCCCCTGTAATCATCTATATATGGATCCCTCATCTTAGAGATCCAAAGGCTGGAATCTTGTATCTTGTAAGGAAGTGTTGTTGGTTTCTTGGTGGAATATCATAGTGTTGGGTGATCTAAGCTTTTCATGAGGTGAAGAAGGGCTTTCATGCTGGGAGGATGACGCTAGTTCAGATCAATGGGTTGTAATCCTCTCTTCTAATCTTTATATCAATAAAGTTATTCAAGTTTTCCTCCATATTCTTGTATATTTGCTAATATATGCATGTGTGTTGTCAATATATATCTGGTCCTATATTGTTTACGATTGTAGATCTCTGCACTTTGAAGGTATTATGTTGCTTTGCCTTTTCAGGTACTCTTTGAAGCAGAGTCGTCAAGGGACGAGCGGTAAAGATCTATCAAAGAGGAGAAGGAACAAGCATAAAAACAATCGAAAGATCGAGGTTGGTATTCTTTTCTCTTCTCCTATCTACTTCTCATAAAGGAAAACAAAAGTAACTTTAATCTGTTTGTTTCTAAGATAGCTACCCGTCTTAGTGGGACTAGCAGTTCTGCATAGACACTAGATTTCCTGATAACAAAATGGTAACTCCACTGGGGAGCGAATATCTTGTTTACTTGTCTATATTTGTTTGCTTTATAAACTTACAGATGGAGCTTTAAGTCAAGCCAGCTAGCCTTTGAACTGCATTTTCTATGCAAGTACAAAGTAGATTAATGCTGCTTCAGTCTATCTCCGGGTTTTGTTAATAAACTAAACAATTGATTTGCAAGCATCCTGATTGCCCTGGTGGTGGCTCCAGTAGCCTCATTAGAGTAGCCCCTGTGATTTGCATTTACTGACTATCATTTGCTCAGCCTAAGTCCCTGAACTGAGCTGCAAACTGTGACCAAGAACCCAGTTGAAGTCTCGTCCTTGGACCATCGCACCTTCTCCTCTTGGGAATCTGGATGCCTCGCACCTCCCATGTGCACTAGGTGAGATCCATCACTCTTTCCCTATGTTATAGGTGCGATGATCAGATAAGACCTCTCCTGCTTCCAGATTTTGGTTTTTGTTCACTGTCTTCATATTTCTTTAGGAGTTTTGCTATCTGTGATCTGTATACCACTGTAGAAGCTCCCTTCCTTTGCATGATTCAGCCTCCATAGTACAATGAACTGTAAATGTTTTTATGTATTGTTCACCATTTACGGTTCTCCTTTACAAAGAAGTAGCGTAATCAAGTTGTCGTCTTTTGATTTGGAAGTGTCGCAAGTGTCGTTTTCAGTCAAAGAAAAGAATCCTACTATTCCTGATGGTCGATTACACTATTACTCTTGTATTTGATTTGAATTAATAGTTTTTCAAGTGTCAAAAGCAGTTTTCAATTCAAAATCGCAAAGTTTCATCATTATCTTCATTTTGTTTTCTGAAAAGAAATCGTTAGTACTGTCGCTTGAAATGATTCAGATTTGTACTTAGCATTCTTTTTGTCATTCACACATTAAGAAAGTGAAAACAAATACGTGCATGTGCATTTGCATTTAGACTGCTTGTTGATTTTGATTTAGGATAGTGCATCTAGTGTGTGTTCTCTGCTCTATGTTGAAAGAATCATGTTTCTCTTTCCTTAGTAGCTAGGATTTTCATTGCAAAAGGAAGATTAAATGATTGTTTATCATCTTAGATTGCATTTTAGGAATTGTATATCTACATCATGCGATGAACCTGAAAGGCAAACTTCTTAAGAAAGATCAACTGTAAAATAAATTGAATGAACATAAAAATGATTTGGAACCTAACGCACAACATTTAGAAGTCTAGGCTAGAGATGTATTCTAGTGTCGTAAAGCCTGGTAACTATCGCTTTCATCGTAGGTTGGGTGATTCCTCCTCTTTGAGATGACAAGTGCTAGTATGGACTTGTATTCCCGCGTACTATCGAGTATATATTGGGAGACCACAATAGGCTATATCTTTTATCCTTAGGAAGCTGTGTCTGCCACCCTATCGATCGTAATGCACTGAAAACAGTATTTGGGAAGATTTACTGTTGTTCTGTAAAAAGTATTTTGCAATTTTGCGATTGGTTTGGTAATCCCTCTGTCTAGATTTCCAGAGTAGTCTCTTTCATTCCTTTTCAAACTTCTTAAATGAAAAGGTCCATCTGAGCACTTGTCAGTTCAGGCTCATTAAAAATCAAAGGCGACTAGAGTCATCTTTAGCTTTTTCTTGACTCTTAAAAATTGAAAAAGCAAGTTGTGTCAAAGCGTCTAAAATTTATTTTAATCGGAATAACATCACTATTCTCTCGTTGGTCTTAGGTTGAGAAAAATGGAGTCCACCAACCAAGGATTTCCTCTTGGGGAAAATCCTAGTCCTTTCTCCTCTTGGGGAGATGTTGGTGCACCTCATATGGCCACATTGTCCCTCGCACGACTGATAATCGACTTGCCAATATGGCTCTTCTCGACCTCTGTCGTTCAAACCACCATGATTCCTGAGCAATCAAGTCAGCAACTATATGATACTAGATTTGCCCCCCAACCTTCTGTTTCGCTTATTTCTCCCTCCCCTCCTTCCTCTTCTCTTGGTAAATCTGGTAAATCTAAAGATCAAGTAACTAAGAAGAAGAAGAAAGGGAAGGAGAAGCAGAAGAAAAAGAAGGAGCCAAAGGCAAAAAGGGGAAACCGTGCATCATCTAGCGAAAATCCACACACTGCACCATCCAAACCTAAATCTCCATGTGTCATTTGTAGAGGAGACCACTATCATCAAGATTGTCCTTGCATCCCTCGGATCTTAAGGGACTGGTCTCCTCGTTTGCACAATCTGGTGTCATCAACCTTTAATGATCATGTTGAGAGTACACTGTCAACTAGCGAAAACGAAGTCTTTGGATAGAAAGGAAAATGTAAATTTCCTTCCAAACTATGTGAAGGCAATCATGATGTCCACCGTTGTCCCTTCCTAGATGAAGCTAAAAGAGTCTTGGATGACCGTCCTGCTCCACCGCTACGGCTTTCTCCTAGGTAGAAGAAACTCTTGCCGAGTCCATCGCTAGTTGAAAATCAAACTAACACGACTTTGTGGTTAGTCAAAGAATATACCATTGAAGATAAACCCTCTGAATCCACACTGGACGAAAGTCAAAAGGTTGAGGTGGCAGTTGACCCAGTCCTGTCTTTGGAAGGTCCATCTTCAGATGATAAAGTCACCGAAGAGAATGAGAACGACATTGTTCAAATTATTTTCGTAAACACAGACTCCAATGAAAATGGGGGCAATCTACCCGTTCCTTTACTGCAGGATGGAAGTTCGTCAGGGTCATATCCGGCCGTTTATTCGGTCCCACCTCCAAGCAACCTAGTCATTTCCTTCGATTGGAATCTACTAGGCAGACCCCGTTTACCGTCTAATGTACCATTCTGAATCATTGTAGAAGCTTACAGAATGGTCATGGTTGGTACCATCATAGATCAAGGGGCTTCTGTGAGTATCCTTTCCTCAACTGCTTGGAAAGCGCTTGGTTCACCATCACTTCTTCCTAAGATGTGAAATCTAACGGGCTTCGATAAAGGAACCAGTCAACCGTTAGGGATCCTTTCGAGTTTGCCTATCACTTTGAGAGGGAAAACCATGTATTTGAACGTAATGGTAGTCCAAGGACCTTTACATTATAATCTACTCCTTGGGTGTGACTATATTTATAGCATGGGAGCCATTGTCTCCTCACTCTTTCGAGTAATGTGTTTTCCACATGAAGGCTGAATGGTCCAGCTCGTAGACCAGCTTTCATACCCCAGCTCACACATAGCTAATAGTAAAGTACCATCCCTAACTTGTCTTTTCATGCAAGGAATGTTTCATCAATCTCCAGTTCGGCCGCCTGAAGAACGCGAGTAATTCGGTGGCCATGACTGAAACCCAGGGGGCATGCACCCTAGTCTGCTTCGATAGGAAAACTTCAGGTATAGGGTAGGTTTCCGCGGAGGATATATGAGTAGTCTGATACACCCATCCATTTAGGAAAATGGGACTGGACCGGAATAAGATGCCTCCATCAAAAGGTAGGTGTTTCCCAACAGAGCAAATGTTTTGTCTACAAATTGAAGGGTAACCTCGAAACTCTACTTTGCTATACCTAGGGGCATACAAACCTTTTTTGCGCGTAAGTGAAAAGCAGCCAGCGTAATGCTAACCCCATAGTTTTGCTGACTTCAATTACTTAAGTTAGGTGATTGGTCAGATCGACCGTTCACCTTTGCAGGGGCCAGATGGCACCAACAAAGTAAAGGAAAAGTTTTCCTACCTAACCTCAGTAGTTAATTAACCCCTAGGACAGTAGTTGGACGTTCCTAGCTTGCATGCGAAAGGGAGCGGAGAAAAGTTTCAAATGGTGCAAGCTCCTTAAAAATTGAACCTATCGATGAGACATCCTTAATATACAATTGGCACGAGAAGTTTTTATGTGAAGTTCAAGCTCGTTAAAAATTAAACCTAAGAAATGAGCAAATGTTCCCCCAGAGTTTAGGCTCATTAAAAAATGAACCAACCTCTGGTAAATAACCATTGTGAATGCATTATCATCAGCTTTTTGAGCCCTGGTCGTGTTCTTACGATCACCTCCATTCTATTTTAGCCAATCATACGCCTCCATTTGATTGTTTACCCTTTTGAGGAACATCTACAATGAGTGATTCTATTAGCCATCCTTGTGACACTGCCATGATTGGAAAATTCCAAACCTTACCTAGAATCAGTAACTACCTAAAAATATCACTCGTTCCTCAAAAACAAGTCTCCTTTAAGCTCTTTTCATATGACTCGTAAAATATGAGAAGATTACCAAGCAGTTGGCCTCTCCAACTCGTTAAAGCTACCAGGAGTGCTATCCCTCTAGATTTTAATCTTTTTGGACCTGAGGGATTATTACACAAAAAGATTGAGTGCTTGTTTTGTTCGGCTCATTAAAACTATAAAAAATGCATCCCTTTCGTATTATTTTATACTTTTTCGGACTTAAGGGATTATATGATGAAAAAGGATTACTGGAGTTTCCTTTCCGTCCATTTTTAGACTCTCTAAAATTGAAAAAGGACCAAGTTATCTTTGTTGTTAAACTCGTTAAAACCAATAGCGACAAACTTGTCCATAGAGACGAGAACGAGTTTCACTATCGCTAGGCTTGTTGAAACATAGCGACAAGTTTGCCTAAAGGGAAAATGATAGAACAAACATATGTTATCCTCCTCAAGCTTGACAAAAATAAAGAAGTACTAGTCAACAATGACTAGGGAAAATTTGGGAAGAAAACTTGAATAAACTTTATTGGTAGCAAAGTCGCTCTTGAACATGACACTTTCACTCCATCACCATGATTGAGTCAAGATGAGTGATTCTATTCACTGGTCATATTACCGTTGGTCCACCATACCATCCATCTTTGGGGTTAACGCTACGAATCCATTTCAGTGTTGCCGATATGTTCAAGAGAAGTCAATCAAAGAATTCACCAACCCATCTTGTGTTTCATTTGCTGCAATACATTCACGCTCCATTATTTCATGACTGCCACCCTGAACCTTGTATCATCAGATCATTTTCACCTCCACAAAGTCATTTTCTCCGTTTCATTTCATAGATGTGGGATTCATTAAGGGCCTCCTACGACGGGTCTCTTCTTGTCGACATCAACTCATTATCCAAGAAGTCAACCTAGGGACAACCCTTTCAGCACCTTGAAGCTTGCATGCCTCAATGGCAAGTTTCTCGCTTCCGGAGACAGGTTTACATGAATGGCCTTTGATCGAGAGATTTTGTGTGGTGTTCGACGCCAAGTCCTATTTTCACACCACGTAAATTGTACTGTAGTACCTTCAGGGTCATTATCATTATCGGTGATTCCTCTCGCGCTTGTTAACAACTTACGTCATTGGCTGGTAATCAAGCGATGTTTTTCCATGTTCGACTCCAAATCATTTTTCACATGGATCGACTTGTACTTCGGGCGAAGATTGGATGAGTTTGAAGACCCTAGATCTAGTTTCATCCATCTGGGCTACGATATATTCAGGAAAATAAAGACATCAAATGTACATCATTGCTACCATATGATCATCTGAATCAAAGGATGATGGCTCTATCAGAATCATCAGTCTACCACACAGACAGTTGTCTGTCCTATGTACATGAAAATGAATTTATAAAGCTGGGCATGGGAATTCCTGCCTCAGCTAGATCATGAAAATGTTATGAAGATAATGTATTTTATTGTATCTTATTACAGGTCGCCTTCCAGTTCGAAAAACCTTAGATCCTCATGATAAAGCATTTCACCCGACATCAAAATATTTTCGACCTCATGCTTTAGGGGCCAACTATTATAGACATACTTGGGCACTGCAATCCCAATCATATATGTCCATAAACCAAGGGCTTATGAGTCCCTAAAAGTGTTGTCTCATGCCCTGAAGGAACAAGGTTAGCTCATTACATCATCTCCCAGAAGTTCTCCACAGAAAACTGCTCAGAACTGGTCAAAACTGGACCATACAGACTACTCAATGTAGAGGGTGTGATGCATCTCACCTGCTCAGTGCAAAATGTGTGATGCATACTGAAAATCCCTTCTGTAGGGTGCAATGGATGAGAGTAGACAAATGGGAGAGACAATTTGCAAGGTGGATGATCATGGAATCTTCCAGAAACATCTCCTGCGACACTTGCCTCTTTGAATTCGCCCAGGGATGAGTAAGAGATCATCAATCTCCAAGTGGAATCAAGAACTATCAGAGAGAAGACACTAATCAAAATCCTAGAAGCTGACTCACCCCCCTGCAATCATCTATATATGGATCCCTCATCCCAGAGATCCAGAGGCTAGAATCTTGTATCTTGTAAGGAAGTGTTGTTGGTTTCTTCGTGGAATATCATAGTGTTGGGTGATCTAAGATTTTCATGAGGTGAAGAAGGGCTTTCATGCTAGGAGGATGACGTTGGGTCAGATAAATGGGTTGTAATCCTCTCTTCTAATCTTTATATCAATACAACTATTCAAGTTTTCCTCCATATTCTTGTATGTTTGCTAATATATGCATGTGTGTGGTCAATATATATCTGGTCCTATATTGTTTACAATTGTAGATCTCTACACTTTGAAGGTATTATTCTTCTTTGTATTTATAGGTACTCTTTGAAGTGGAGTGGTCAAGGGAGGAGTGGCAAAGATCCATCAAAGAGGAGAAGGAACAAGCAGAAAACCAAGTGAAAGATCGAGCTTGGTATTCTTTCCTCTTCTACTATCTACTTCTCGTAAAGGAAAACGAAAGTAACTTTAATCTGTTTGTTTCTAAGATAGCTACCCGTCTCAGTGGGACTAACAGCTCTAGATAGACACTAGATTTCCCGATAACACTTCCTCTCATTATTCAAGAAGAGTTGAGATGTTTTCGTGTCGACATATGAAGAGCTCAAAAATTATGACACACGAAAAATCCAACACATTATTCCAATTAAAGAAGGGGCCAAGCCTTTCTAAGATAAGCTACGAAAGGTACATCTGATGCTTGAGCCTTTTATTCAAAAGAAGTTAAGGAAGT
The DNA here is from genome assembly GCA_000404065.3 of Pinus taeda. Lineage (NCBI taxonomy): Eukaryota > Viridiplantae > Streptophyta > Pinopsida > Pinales > Pinaceae > Pinus > Pinus taeda. Next base: position 112,780 of record APFE031707659.1, on the reverse strand, counting down.
TGTTGGGTTATTAGATGATCTAAAATGTGTGACATTCACCATGGGTATCAAATCTGGTCCCACTGGGGGAGAAGTCCAGGGAAATTTGCTTGTGTGTTGATTCTTACAACTTGAATCATGCCTCAGGAGAACACAACTACCATGTTCCATCTATGTAGAAAATATCATAGGAAGTATAAGGATCAAAGATGTTCTCTTTGTTGGAAGGTTATTCAATTTACACGTAGGTTTTGGTCTAAGGGTCTGATAGACTAAAAGCTACATTTTAGACAAAGTGGGGCATGTTCACATTCAAAAGAATATCATTTGGACTAGTCAAAGTCGATGCAACATTTCAACACAAATGGAAATCACATTCCATGGACTGATCGACCAAAGTGTAGTGGTCTATCTTGACGATGCCACGGTGCTTTCCAAGAAGAGGTCTAACCACTTATGCCATCTAAAGAAAATTTTTGAGCAATTTCAGAAATATTGGATATCCCTTAATCCCAAGAAGATTATTTTTGTAGTGTCTGAGGGTAATCTCTTGGGCCATATAATCATGAAGAATGGGATTAAAGTAAACCGTAAAAGAGTCAAACCTATTATGTAGATTCCCTTCCTAGTAAAAAGGAAAGTTATGCAGTCCTTCCTAGGGAGGATTAACTTTCTCCACAAGTTCATCTATGATTACACTTAGATTGTGAAACCCATGTAGGAAATAGTAAGGAAGGATTCTATGTACAAGTGGGACAAAAGGGAAAAGGGTGTGTTTTCCTGTATTAAGCAAACTATTGCAAAAGCACCTTCCTTGCACAACCCAAATTTCAATAAATATTTTCTGCTCTATACTTTTACTTCTAACACTTCTCTCATTGCCATGCTTACACAGGAGGATGATAATAATAATGACCAACCAATATCTTTCATGCGTCCTAGCTAACAAGGACCAAAACATAACTATCCCACCATTGATAAGAATGTGTAGGAAATATATAAGGCGGTGAAACAATTTTGACTGTATCTCATGAAAAATCATTGCATTATCTTTGTTTCACACCCAACAGTCAAATTGTTGTTTGTTCAACAAGAGATATGTGAGAGAAGTGTGAAATGGATTAATGGTTTGTAAGAGTATGACTTAGAATCAAGCTACTTCATATGACCAAGGGCCATGGTCTATATCGACTAGCAACAGAGGTAATAGATGCAAAAGAAGAATAAGATCCATCTTGATGGGAGTAGGAGATTGAAATGTATAATGTTGAGAGAGCTTTCCCCACTATTATTGCAAACTCTTGGTACACTAACATGTGCTAGTACCTTGAGCAGAAAACAGTTCCCTCATACTTATCCACATAATAGAAGATTGCACTTAAACCAAAAAGAATATCTTACCAATTAGTGCATGGGGTGCCTTTCAGAAATCACCATAATGGAGTGTTTCTCAAGTGCTTGGAAGCACACGATTCAGAGAAAGTACCGCACGATCTCCACGATGGACTATTCAGGGGACACTTCATAGGTAACACAACAATGCACAAATCCATGTGGTCCAATTTATATTGGCCCACATTATTCAAATATGCTCACGCCTATGCCCAAAAGTGTCTGATTTGTCAAAGGTGTGTTGGCAAAGGAAAGAAGTCAACTGCGTTGTTGCAACCTATTGCAGTGGAAGAACAATTTCAATAATGGAGCTTAGATGTGATTGGTTAAATTTTTCTGCACTCATCAAAGAAACATCGCTATATTCTTAGTGCTACATACTATTTCACACAGTGGGCAGAAGAAATTCCACCCAAATAGGTGAATGATTAGCAAGTCATCAACGTTAAGTAGAATATCAATTCTAGGTTTGACATTCTGACTTCACTTCTTTTCAACAATGCAAAATATTTCTCATTATTAAGATTATATGATTTTGCATTAGAAACTGGAATTATATTGAAACAATCATGAAATTACTATTTGTAGGGAAATGGTCTTGCTAAGTCATTAAGAAGACCATTTTATCTGAACAGAGGAACTGGCACTCCACTCTGGTTAATTCCCTATCGGTTGACTAAGTCATGCCAAAACCTTCTCTGAATATGTCTCCTTACTTCCTAGTGTACAAAAAATAATTCATTATACTCTCAAACATCTACTTGCCTTCCCTCCAAATTTCACGAGAATTCCAAGGCAAGCCATGCTTACTAGCTCAGCGTAGGATGGAAACCCTTCACAAGTTGCAAGAAGAAAGACCAAAATAAAAAGAAAAATTTTATCTTCACTATTTTCATATCAAGAGGTGGCTCAACAAGAAGTCTGTAGGGAAATATCAATTTGGTGTGGGTGACATGGTCTTGAAGTGGGAAAAGTCCCACGAAGACAAATGAAAACAAACACACTAAGTTCTAATACCGGTGGATTGGACCATTCACCATATTTGAAAAACAATTCAACACACATATCATCTTCAATCACTATATGGGAAGATTGATTGTCTTCCTGTTAATGAATAAGACATGAAACATTATTTTTAATGATGATCTAGGGTTGTGCCCTTCTCTATGTACATAGTTTATTTTCTTACTTGATTTATTGTCTTTGTGTTGTTTTTTTATGTAAATAAGCATCATATGTGAACATGTCTTCCAGCGTCTTTGCATGTTGATGAATTGAAAGGAGTCTTGTGAAATGACAACATTTGGCTAACCTTCTGTCCTCCTTCCCCATGTTGGTTACATATTTTGGTAAATGAAGTTATTACAAAAACTATGATCTGCCCGTAAGGAGAGTTTTGGTCAAACCATGAAACTTGTGTCTATCCGAGGAACCTTATTGCAACACTTGGTTCCTTATGTTTCAGAGTTTTCACACTTATCGAATCAGTGGAAGAGGAAAAGAGGAAAATATAGATGAGAAAAGATAAATCAGAGGTATCTATATGCTTCTCTGAAGGAACAACCTATCTTTGTATCAATAAGGTGGGATCCCTCTTTCGCCCATAAAAATGAATACATGCCAATGAAAAATCCTCTTTAAATATATAAATAAAGGCAAAAGAAGAGAAAGGATTCCTGTACAGAGAGGTGAAGCAAGAAAATTTGTAGGGGTACTGTCTAGGCTTGCTGGTAGTGAAGCAATGTTTGTGTTCCTCTGGTGACACTGTCGGGGTACTATCCAAGCCTACTGGTAGCGAAGCAACACCAAAGATGAAAAACTATACTCTGAAAATGTAAAGCTCATGAACTACACTACCATTTCCAATTAAAAGAATTGTGATATTTCTCAATATTATGAGTGTGTTCAACCAAGGTATAAATGGGACATGTTTATTCCTGGGGTAGGTAGGGAAGCCAAAGTGATCTACATGATGAATCAATACTCCTCAAAGAACTAAGGCCCTCCACAAAAGAGTCAACCAACACAGCGAAGATGTAATCACACAAGTGTGTCGCCAAGTATTTTCTCTGCTACAACACCATCCAAAAAAAAAAATTTGAACAAAATTTCGGATCCTACCTTGGTATTGTATATTTGCATCGCAAAGATTTTGATCCATTCAATGTGTTTTCCATAAGTGTTTAGGTCCCTTTTGTGAGAAAAGAAAAATTTCACCTTTTCACATGTTAAGTGTCGCATGATGTATATAAGCTTATATTTGTGGTTTCAAGGAGATTTCTTTGTGAAAATGAGTTCGATTTACTATGAAAACATCTATCACACTCATTCTCAAGGTTTTAAGCACTATTGCACAAATGTCATCAAGGTCGTCGCAAAGTGTATCTTTAGTGTCACACTTGTCATAGGTCATCGCAAAGTTGTCCTACTGAGGGAAGTGTGTTATTCATGTGTCCTGGATGATCTATGTTGTTATGTCATAAAGTCTTCTAAGTGTGTGATCATAGTCGAGTCCCATCACTATTCACATCAGCTTCATTAATCCCACACTCAGTCAAATTCTGAGAAACTTATGACCGAAAAAATTAGCCTCATATGTCCTTCTTGAACTATGCATTGTGCAGTTCTAGCCTTCAAGTTACAGCGATGCCCCTTGACACTTCACAATGCATAGTTCCTACCTCCCTTAACTATGCACTGTTCAGTGTCAATGCCGAAGCCTAGAGCTTGAACTCCAGAATTACGCAATTCAACCCTTCAACCTAGCCCCAATTACACATTATCCATTCTTTGAGCTCAAGCCCAGCCCTTGAGCTCCTGATCTACACAATTGTGCAATCATTAGGTATGATCTGCCTTCCAAAACTACATAGTTGGATGAAACAGTGTAAAACCCCTCAGCCTGGCTCACTAAGTCCCAAAACTGAGCAACTTTCCTAACTAGTCCAGCTTGAACTATGTGTTGCAAAATCTCAAGGCTCAAGCTTAATACTTGACTACCTTAAATGTGAAATTTCATAGTCACTGAGCCTCTCCCTCAACCTCCAACCTAGCTATGGCTCAGTTAGTGGATCAACATGCATAATCTTAGACTAGGGGTTTATCGGACTTATGTCAGCTTGTCATGAGTGAATTGCATATACAGGTACTCGATTGTTCCATGACAGTGTTGGAAATAATATTGGGGGGGGGGGGGGAATCAATATTAGCAAGTCAATAAATTTTCATTTCCTTAATCAGATTCATATACGCTACTTCAGTTAATGGAACTCACGTGTATACACAACTGTGTATAAGGCAACTAGTGTATATCCAGCGAACTTATGATTTAGCTAATTCATCATATGAGATCTTTAATCAGTGCATCAGAACCATATAACAGTAACTAGGTGCAGTAAAAACAGAATAGTTAATCACACATATGAACACAAGATATAAGGTTGAAAAGCAATGTGGTTGAAAACCACCTGCTGCAGTCATCTCTAACTTCTTAATAATAAGAAAATTATGTTTATAATTTTTATACTCGTGTAGTATTATACCTGTACGCAGGCTTCTACTTGTAGAAGGCTACAACCTTCTCTCCTTCTCCAGCTTCTACTGGAAGGCAACTACAACTCCCTAGCTCTTGTACTAGCTGATATATTTACTAGTATGTAGGTACCGGCCTACAGAAGACTATAACCTTCTCTTTTCTTCCAAGGACCACGTTTCATAAATTTTTAGACTAGATCCATCAATAACATCCTTTAATCATGAAATATATCTGCATAAATCACAACTGAATCAATCAATCACTTTGACAACCCTTCAATCTGATCTTTCAGAATGTTTTAACCAGAATACAGTAACCAGAACCTAGAATACTATAGCAACAAACAGAAGTAGCTAAAACATATTTTATAAGGTATACACAACTTCTATGTGTTGAACCTATGTGCATACGTGCTTTCCTCAAGGCGAACCTATGTACAGGTTTGCAAATCAAATTTATGATGTATACGTTGTTTTGATATGCAAAACTGGCATGTATATCCGCCTTTCCTAAAGTGAACCTGCATACAGATCTGTAAATGATGATTTAAACATTACCACAATTCCAGACTTTAGTTATACCCAAATCATCATATTTACATACTACAACATGCGCCAATTATTCAGATAAATGATTAAACCACATAAAGATAATTCACTTCAAGCCTTAAGATCTTGGCCCATCATTAGATCTTATCCTTCATCAAGCACTAAGGTTCATCCTCGATTCAAATCGACCTATGCAACATAACCCAATAACTTGTATACTAGATCTTACTCTTCATCAAATATTCAATACTTGAGTGCCTTGGCCTAATGATCTTCCCTTCCTTTTATAGTCTTAGACCTTACTCAATACCATGGACCAAAACCACTTAGGACCAATACCATAGACCCAATACCTTGGGTCAATACCTCAGACTAGATACCTTGCACCAATACCATGGATCAAAATACCATGGACCAAATACCTAGGACCAAAACTTAGTTTTCCAAGATATACGCGCCTTGCATTCCGTGAAAGTGCATGTGTACGTATACGTGACTTGTATACATAGAACCCACGTGTATACATAGCTTGGCCGATGGTGAACCTGCATATACCGATCTTTCTTCATCCTGTGGAGTCTGATTTGAACTCTGTGTTGTTAACCTGCTAAACTATGATCTGCCATCCGAGTTATTTTCCATCAAGGACAACACCTGTGTCATAAAACCAACAATCTCCCCCTTTGGACTTGATGGAAACCCCAAGTCACTCTCCCCCTGAGTACATGCTAAGTTCTCTGATATGTTGAAATGTGTTGATTGAGCTCCATGAACGAGTCCATGCTCCCTGTGAATAAAAGCAAGGTCTACAAAAGGATGTTCTAAAAGAAGAACATGACTCTATACATACATCACAAAGGACCTTCCTATCACCAATGACTTATACATACATCCATCTCCCAACCAATTGGGGATATACCAAGTTTGACTCATCCAACCAACCAAGTGGTGATATACCAATTGTTTATACATGTCAAAACAAGAAACATTACATCATCCAACCCATGCATAGTGGGGTAACAAATTAGGTCATTTCATGACCTTTACATTAAAGGATATACATGACAGATATAACAGAGACCAAATATCTTAAACAAGACCATGATAGTCATCAACAACAGTCATCAGCAGCATTTGACAATCAGCATCCAAACCAGCAACCACGTTCTCCCGCTGAACCTATTCCACCTGAATCAAAATAACTATGTGAATCTGTACCAAGATCTTCTAAGATAATGCCAACAATACATTATTAGAAGCATATGCTCCCCCTAAACCTATGCCAGATGATCAGTATCATATTTGATCATTTCGTATAATAGAAGAGTTATTAAGGCATCATCATCAATCAGACGTACATCAAGTTATCAACAACTTATGAGAGCCAACATATTTCCACATGTCATCCACAAACTGTAACCATCATCAAGCAGAGCAGATAATTCACTGAGCCATATCAGACCCCTTTTTTCCGGACTCTAGCCCCTGCTTTTCCTCGAACCAACATATACATGACTGTATCCACAGAAATTAGTGTATGTACATGACTACACTTCATGAAACTCGTGTATAACCACGTTTCTCTGAAACATATAGGTTTTAATAGAAAAATGATGCATCAACTACTCCCAGCTTCTGTTTGAGATATTCAAATGTCTCTATGGGTAGTGGTTTGGTGAATATATCAGCAACTTGTTCTTTGAAGGGAACATACTCCAATTTGACTTTTGTTCAAGCACTTGTTCACATAGAAAATGATATTTGATGGGTATGTGCTTGGTCTTGGAATGCATGACTGGATTCTTTGAAATACTGATGGCACTTGTATTATCACATAGAATGGAGATGGGTGAAGTACATGTGATCTGAATGTCTTGTATTGTTTGCATCATCCAAAGGAGTTGTGTGCAACAAGATGCAGCAGCCACATATTATACTTCAGTTGTAGATAATGCAAATGAACTTTGTTTCTTGCTGAACCAAGACACTAATCCTGAACCCATATAGAATGCACCACCACTAGTGCTTTTTTTTCATCAACATTTCCTACCCAATCTGCATCTGTATATGCATGAAGTGTAATATCTGTATCTCTAGGATACCATAAACCAAAATTCTGTGTTGCTTGAAGATATTTGAAAATCCTTTTGACTGCCTGAAGGTGTGATTCCTTTAGATTTGCTTGGAATCTTCCAACTATTCCTACTTCATGCATGATGTCTGGTTAGGTACCTATTAGATAAAGCAGATTTCCAATCATGGATCTGTAAGTTGGTTGATGTACTACTGCTAATTCATCATTTGAGTTGAGACTACAACCTGTTACCATTGGGATACATACTGGTTTAGAATCTTCCATGCCATATTTTTTCAAGATCTGTTTGAAATATTTGGTTTCTGACAGAAAAATACCATCTTTATTTTGTTGAACTTGTAGACCAAGAAAATATGTAAGCTCACCAAGTAGGGACATTTCAAATTCTTGTTGCATTACCGAAGCAAAATTCTGACTCATGGCTTGTTCATTTCTACCAAAAATGATATCATCAACATACAGAACAAGTATTAGCAATTTATTATTGTCAATCTTTGTATATAGATTGCTATAAGCTGATCCCTTTGAAAAACCTTGTTGATGGAGATATTTGTCAAGATGGTAATACCAGGCCCTTGGAGCTTGTTTTAGACCATAGAGAGCCTTTCTGAGTCTGCATACAAGTTTTGCATCATTTCCAAGAATGAATCCATCTGGTTGCTCAATATAAACTTCTTCTTCTATGTCTCCATTAAGAGAGGCGGTTTTTACATCCATTTGGTATAATTTGAATTTCTGAAAACTAGAAAGAGCAAGGAACATTCTTATGGCTTCAAGTCCATCAATAGGTGCAAAAGTTTCTTCAAAATCTATACCTTCTTATTGAGCATATCCTTTACAAACAAGTCTAGCCTTGTTTCTAATAACTTCTCCATTTTCATTCAGCTTGTTTTTGAATATCCATTTAGTTCCTATGATATTCTTATCATGAGGTCTAGGAACTAATTCCCAAGTATTATTATTTTCAATTTTCTCAAGTTCTTCATTAATTGCCTTGATCCAACATTCATCTTTGCATGCTTCATTTACATTTTGAGGTTCAATGGAGGATAAAAATGCTAGATATCTTGAAGATTCTATAATAGTTCTTCATGTCTGCACACCTACCTCTTTCTGTCCCAAAATTTGAGTCCCTGGATGATTTTTCTGAACACACCTAGACGGAGTCTTTTCTTCTACCATTATATCTTATTCTGGTGGTTCATTGGTTTCTTCTTTAGAATTAGTGTGATTTGATGTGGGAGGATAATCCTCATCTTCTTCATAATCTTTGGTTTTTATTTGTTTTTTATTTTTTCATGCTTCATCAACCACAACATCAATACTTTCAATAATTTTCCCACATCTTTTATTATAACATTTATATCCTTTACTTCAAGAAGAGTAACCAAGGAGAATACCTTCATCTGCTCTGAGTTCAAACTTACCAAGCTTTTCATCAATCCTTTTGATGTAACTTTTGCTTCCAAAAACTTTGAAGTATTTTACAGTAGGAGTCTTACCATACCAAAGTTCATGTGGAGTTTTTTACCTGAACATTTGATTGGTTGAGAATAGTGACGGCGATGTATGCAACTTCACCCTAGAAGGTTAGAGGAGTTTTAGACTCATCTAGCATAACACGAGCCATTTGTTGAAAAGTTCTGTTCATCCTTTCTACCACTTCATTTTGCTAAGGAGTCCTTGAAGTGGAGAATTGCCTTTTTATTCCATGTTCTTCACAAAAGTCAAAGAATTCATTCGAGGTAAATTCCCCTCCTTGATCAGATCTAAGGCATTCGATTTTGTGATCTGATTCATTTTAAACCAAAGCTTTGAAGGCTTTGAACTTTTCAAATGCTTCATCTTGATGCTTTAGAGGTCCTATCCAACACGTTCTAGAAAAATCATCAATGAACAATATAAAGTATTCTTCTCCACGAGGTGACTTTTTCCTTGATGGTCCACGTAAATTAGTATGAACAAGTTCAAGATGCTTACTAGCTGATCCTTCCTTTTCAGGGAAGTGTGATCTGGTTTGCTTACAAAATTGACATGATTTGCATATTGTATTTTCTGGAATGCTGATATCAGGAGGATCATGAACAACCTAGAATCTGCATTCTTTTCTTATTTGAGAAAAGCTTAGATGCCCCAATATTCTGTGCCATAGCCATTGTTCATCATTTTTTCTTAGATAGCATTATTGTTGTCCTCCCTTGACTATGTACAAGTTGTTTGGAGTTCTTATACCTCTGATCACGGTTTCTCTTATATGAAGCTCACGAACAACACACCCATTTGATCGAAATACTACTTCATTTCCTTGATCACACATTTGACTAACACTCAATAGGTTATGCTTTAGGCCATCAACATACATAACATTTGCAACGTTAACTTTTTCTTTTAAGAGAACAAAACCTTTACCTTTTATGATAGCAGGAGTGTCATTTCCAAATGGGACCTTCTTTTCCTTTTATAAGGCATTATATGAGTGAAGTTTTTCTTTGTCACTTGTCATGTGTTCTGAGCATCCACTGTCAATGTACCACTGATTTTCTTGTCATTCTACATATAAGGCTATACTACATATTTCTATTTGCGGTTCTTTCTTTCTCCATATTTTGGGATTTAAAGAAATTTGTTCCTTTTGAGATACTTGCTGAAATTTACTCCTACATTCAGATTCTTCTTGGCCAAAATTATTATAGGTTGAGCATTCTATTTCATTTTCAAGAGGAGAACAGTTATTATAGGAAATTTTCTTAATCCCTGTCCCATTTCTTTGATTCTGTGCTTCTCTAGTCATGATGGTCTGGTAAGCAACACATTGAGCAGCTTTGTGTCCAAAGTTATGACATGAAAAACATTGACCATTAAAGAAGTTCCTGCGATTATTGAATCTACTGACCTTGTGATTTTAGTTTCTATTGATATTCATCCTTGATTCAAATTAAGTATGATTTACCTAGGGTTGGTTGTGACTTCTGTTCATCTTTGAAGTAAATTGAGCCTGATTTTCCTGGCGATCTGCTTTATGCCTTTGCTAACGATTATCAAACTGTTCATTGCTCTTTGCTGCATCAAGATAGATTTTAGTGGAGGTTGATGGCTTCTGTGATTGAGATACTTCTTCAGTATATCCAAGACCTATCTTTATCAGAGGAGAACACTATACTTTGATGCTTGCATTTAAGGTTTCTGATCCTTTAGCAAATATAAGATTGAGAGCTTTTGTTTTCTCAATATCCTTTCTTAGACCCACAATTTCACATTCTAGTTTTTCATTGTGTTTTTCTCTTTCAACAAGTTGGAATGTCAAAGTGTCTATAATCATATTCTTTTCTTCTATATAGATTTTGAGTTTAGACATTTCTTCATAAAGGTCATCTTCATCTAAAGCATCCAAGAAACCATCGTCCTTATAAGCCATCAGAAGTCTATAGTCATTACTATTTTCATCTTCATCACTAATTGATAAACCATCACTATCTTCATGAGTACAGTAGCTCTTCTTACTTACACTTTGTTTTCTATTCCATTTTGCAGATTCCTTGCCTTTATCAAATTTATCTTTATGAGAACATTTGGCAGCATAATGACCAACTCTTCCACAAGCAAAACATTTGAAGCCTAGTTTATGTCTGAATCTTCCGAAACCCCGTTGAAGGTTCTTAACAAAGTTTGCTTCTTCTTCTCCTTCTGAAATATGTTATGATTCATTGAGTTCTTCTTTTCCTTTTTTGAAGCTTTAAACACAACTTCTCTCATATCTGATGGACCTCGTTTTCTCATCTCAAAGGCAGTTAAGATTCCGTGCAGTTGTGTCATAGTAATAGTCTATAGATCCTCCTTTTCTTCTATGGTAGATACTTTTGATTCAAACTTAGTAGACAAGGATCTTAAAACCTTTTCAAATAAAGTAACTTCCTTTATCTCTTCCCCAGATTCTTCATGCAATTACCAATCTCATATATACATAAGAAATAACTAGCTATACTTTCATCATTGTGCATCTTGAGAGTTCCATATTGAATTCTGAGAGTTTGCAGTTTAGCATGTTTTACCTGAGAGTCTCCTTCGTAGCTTAGAATACTTTTGTCCCATATTTATTTGGCGGATTTGAGCTGCATAACTTTGACAAATTTTGATGGTGACAGACTTCCCAATAATGTATTAACAACCTTGGCATTGGTTTCATATTGTTTTTTACCTACCGCATCTATAGGAATTGCTAATGGAAATGTATATCCTCCTTCCACAATTTCCCAGACATCTGTTCCAAGAGATTGAAGATAGGCTGTCTAATGGATCGCTCTCTTTCTTGATTACTCATGATGATGGATCTTCCTTCAAGCGATCAAGCTTCTTCTGAAGGACCTACTCTGATACCAATTGTTGGAAATAATACTGAGAGGGGGAGGGTGAATCAGTATTAGAAAGTCAATAATTTTTCATTTCCTTAATCAAATTCATATACGCTACTTCAATTAATGGAACTCACGTGTATATGCAACTATGTTTAAGGAAACTAGCTTATATCCAACAAACTTATGATTCAGTTAATTCATCATATGCTGATCTTTAATCAGTGCATCAGAACCATATAAAAATAACTAGGTGTAGTAAAAACGAACAATCAATCACACATATGAACACAAGATATAAGGTGGAAACCTAATGTGGGTGAAAACCACCTGCTGCAATTGTCTCTGTCTTCTTAACAATAAGAAAATTCTGTTTACAATTTTTGTACTAGTACAACCTTATACCAGTATGTAGGCTTCTATCTGCAGAAGGCTACAACCTTCTCTCATTCTCCAGCTTCTACTGGAAGGGAACTACAACCCCCTAACTCTTATACTAGGCGATATGTTTACTAATATGTAGGTGCCGGCCTAAAGAAGGCTACAACCTTCTCTTTTCTTCTAGGTGTTAGAAAATTATATATTATGGAGCAATGGAACACATAAAATATTGTAGAAATATAAACACAGAAAACGCATGAAACAAGAGAGACACAGATTTATGTGGTTCACCCAGTTTGGGCTACGTCCACCCCGAACAACTAGTCCTTCCTTTCTATTATCCAGCAAAATGAAGAGACATAACCTACAGCAAATCCGCTATAATATCCTCTGTTTTCTCTCACAGTCTCACCTCTCTGTTTCTCGCTCACACTCACATAGAATACACATCTATTACACAACCTCAAATACAATGCCCTCATACAAAGAGAGGGGTTTCCTTCTAGGGCAAAAAAACCCTAAACTAACATAAGTTCCACCGTCAGATCACCACCTAATGAACGGCCCAGATTGACAGAAATTACTATACTTTTACAAGGCAAATTTACATCTGTTTTTAGCTTCGGGGGCGCTACCCCCAAGCCCCCGTCGGGGGACCGCTAGCCCCTGGACCCCCCAGCCGGGGGCGATCGGCCCCCACAGACCCCCGTGGGGGGGACAAGTCCCCCCCACGTGGAGGCATGTACAAACTTCCTGGGGTATACATCCAGCTGAAACAAAGACCTCTGAACAATCATGCTCCACACACAACAATCTCCCACTTGGAGAATGATTGTAGCAACTCCATCGCTGCTTCATCTGTTGGAAAATGACTCCTCTTTTGGACCTGGTTGTTTCTCATTTTCATCATCATCCTTGAAGACCAATTGAAACTAAGCATGTTCTTAGTTTCTCCCTGGTTACAACTTTTGTTAGCATATCTGCAGGATTCTTGCTAGTGTGTATCTTTTCCAGCTTCAACTGTCCATCTTCCAACACTGATTGTATGAAATGGTATTTGAGCTGTATGTGTTTAGTCTTGGAATTAAATGTTGAGTTCTTTGCAAGATGAATGGCACTTTGGCTATCACTGTATAACGTGCCCTTATCATGTTCCTTACCCAATTCACCCATAAACCTTTGTAACCAAATAATTCCTTTACTAGCCTCTCTAGCAGCAACATACTCTGCTTCTGTTGTTGAAAGTGCAACAACACTTTGGATTTTTGAAACCCAACTGATAGCTGTT
>APFE031707659.1:31085-96179 GCA_000404065.3 Pinus taeda | reverse complement strand
CTAAGTTTGAAATGGCTAGCAAAAGCTGTACTAACTGGTTTTGCATTGTGCATGTTAAATCTTTTCAACACCTTTTGTATGTACTCATTCTGAGACAATGTTAATTTACGATTTTTCCTGTCTCTATTTATTCTCATACCAAGGATTTGTTTTTCAACTCCCAAATCCTTCATTGCAAATGAATTTGCCGATTTTCTTTTGAGCACATTTATTTCCTGCATGTTAGATCCTGCAACAAGCATGTCATCTACATACAATAACAATATAATATAGCTTCCATCATTTTTTTTTCAGATAAACACAATGATCAGAGTGACATCTAGTATAACCTTGTTTAGACATAAACTTGTCAAATTTTAGATACCACTGCTTGGAGCCTGTTTTAAGCCATACAAGCTCTTCTTCAACCTGCACACAAGTTTCTCCTTCCCTTTCACTTCATATCCTTGTGGCTGCTGCATATATATCTCTTCCTCCAAATCCCCATGGAGAAAGGTTGTCTTTACATCTAACTGCTCAAGATGCAAATCTTCGGCTGCTACAAGACTCAAAATAGTTCTGATTGAAGTCATTTTAACAACAGGAGAAAATATTTCATCAAAATCAATACCTTTCTTCTTTGCAAACCCCTTCACCACAAGTCTAGCTTTGTACCTTTGTTTTCCTCCATCTTCTTCCTTCAGCTTATAAACCCATTTATTCTGCAATGTAGTTTTACCTGTAGGCAACCTGACTAAGTCCCAAGTCTGGTTATGCATTAAGGGGTCCATCTCTTCTTCCATGGCTACCTCCCACTTCTTCCTGCTTTCAACCTGCATTGCTTCTTCATAACATTCGGGTTCATCAGAATCAGTCAACAATAAATAATATAATAAAGGAGAGTATCGTTCAGGAGGTCTACTTATCCTGGTAGATCTTCTAACACCGCTTTCAAGTGTTTGGGGTGCCTGTTGCTGTTGTGGTGGTTGTTGCTGTTGTGGTTTTTGATTATTATTATTTTCAGGCACCTTTACTTTTTTAGTGATTTCATCAAGAACTTTGTATTCCTTGTTTTCTTTTTCATGTTTCTTTTCCTACAACTGATTCTTATAAAAGACCTTTTCATTGAATATTACATCTCTACTCCTAATGATTTTGTGATTTTCATAATCATATAAGCGATAACAAAAATCATTAACACCATATCCAATAAAGGTACATTTCTTTAACTTTGCCTCAAGCTTTGTTTTATTTTCTTTATCAATATGGACAAAGGTCTCACTACCAAAAGGCTTTAAAAAAGAGTAGTTTACCTTTTTACCTGTCCATGCTTCCTCTGGAACACCACCATCCAAGGAACTTGAAGGCCCTCTGTTTATTAGACAAACAATAATATCTATAACATCTGCCCCAAACTATAAAGGCAATCCTGCATGTAATCTCATGCACCTTACACACTCCATGATTGTTCTGTTCATCCTTTTTGACACACCATTTTCTTGTGGTGTTCTTGGAACTATCTTCTCCCTGCGAATTCCATGCTCTGAATAGTACCTATCAAACTCTTTGCTGCAATATTCACCTCCATTTTCTAATCTGAGACACTTCAATTTCTTTCATGTCTCAATCTCAACCAAAGCTTTCCATTTCTTGAAAGTATCAAATACATCAAATTTATTCTTAATACAATAAATCCAAGTTTTTCTAGTTGCATCATCAATAAAAGTAACATAATACTGAGAGCCACTGAGAGATGATACCTGAGCAGGTCCCCATACATCCGTATGCACAAGCTCTAATTTTTCTCTCTTCTTTTCTTTCTCAACTCTGAGAAACCTGACTCTCTTCTATTTTCCATAAATGTAATTCTCACAAAAGTCCAAATCAACATTCTTTAAACCCGGCAACAAATTCCTTGAGTGAAGAATCTTCATCCCCTTTTCACTCATGTGTCCAAGCCTATGATGCCATAATGTTGCATCTACTCCTTTGGAAGTTAAAGCATTAATAGAGTTAGAAATACCATTGCATAAATACAATGTATCAACCTTTTCACCTTTTGCTATTACCAGGGCTCCTTGTTATTGGGAAATCTAGTGTCCATTCAGAGCTGCTCGTCTCACTAAGATGGGTAGCTATCTTAAAAAAAAACAAACTAAAGTTACTTGCATTTTCTTTTATGAGAAGTAGATGAGAGAGAAGCAGAGAGTACCAACCTCAGTCTTTCACTTGGCTCCTTTCTTGTTTCCTCTCCCCTCTAACAGATCTTTGCCGCTCCTTCCTTGCTTGTCTTGCTTCAGAGAGCACCTATAAAGTCAAAGCAGCATAATACCATCAAAGCACAGAGATCTAAAATCATAAACAATATAGGATAAGATATACATTGACCACACAAATGCATATATCAACTCAAACACACAAGAATGTGGAAGAAAAATCAAATAGCTTTCTTGATAGAAAGAGTAGAAGAGAGGATTACAACCCATTGATCTGACCCAATGTCATCCTCTCAGCATGAAAGCCCTTCTTCACCTCATGAAAACCTTAGATCACCCAACACTATGATGTTCCACAAAGAAACCAATAACACTTCCTTACAAAATACAAGATTTCATCCTTTGGATATCTGGGATGAGGGATCCATATATAGATGTTTGTAGGTGGGTGAGTCAGCTTCTGGGATTTTGATTAGTGTCCCCTCTCTGATAGTTCTTGGTTCCACTTGGAGATTCATGATCTCTTACTCATTCCTGGGCGACTTCAGAGAGGAAAGTGTCAAATGGGTAGTTTCTAGAAGATTCTCTAGGTTTCCACCTAGCCAACTACTTCTACCATTTGTCTGCCCTCGCTCATCGCTACCCACAAAAGGGATTTTTAGTATGCATTGCACCTTTTTCATGTGGCAGGTGAGATGCATCACACCCTTAGCACTAAGTAGTCTATATGGTCTAGTTTTGACCAGTTCTGAGCAGTTTTTCATGGAGAGCTTCTAGGAGATGATGTAATCAGCTGACCTTGCTCCTTTAGTGTATGAAACAACACTTTTAGGGACTTAGAAGGCCTTGGTTTATGGACATATGTGATTGGAGTTGTAGTGCCCAAATATGTCTATAACAGTTGCCCCCCAAAGCATGAGGTCGTAAATCTTTTGATGTCAGGTGAAATGCTTTATGATGAGGATCCGAGGTTTTTCGACTAGAAGGTGACCTATAATAAGATACAATACAATACATTATCTTCATAATATTTTCATGATCTAGTTGAGGCGGGCATTCCCATGCTTAGCTTTATAAATTCATTCTCATGTAGATAGGACAGACAACCGTCTGTGTGGCAGACTGATGATTCTGGTAGAGCCATCATCCTTTGGCTTGGATGATTATCTATGCAGCAATGATGTACATTTGATGTCTTTATTTTCCTGAATATATCACAGCCCGAATGGATGAAACTAGATCCGGGGTCTTCAAAACTCATTCAATCTTCACCCGAGTACAAGTCGATCCATGGGAAAAGATGTTTTTGGAGTCGAACATGGAAAGACATCACCTAATTACCAGCCAATGATGAAAGCTGTTAACAGGCATGAGAGGAATCACCGATAATGATAATGACCCTCAAGGTATGATAGTACAATTTACGTGGTGTGAAAAAGGGACTTGGCATCGAACACCATGCAAAATATTTTAGCGAAGGCCATTGATGTAAACCTGTCATCAGAAGTGAGAAGCTTTCCATTGAGGCATGCAAGCTTCAAAGTACTGAAAGGGTTGTTCCTAGGTAGACTTCTTGGATAATGAGCTGATGTCGACAAGAAGTTACACATTGTAGGAGGGCATTAATGAATCCCACATCTATGACACGGAATGGAGCAAATGATTTTGTGGAGTTGAAAACGATCTGATGATACAAGGTTTAGGGTGGCAGTTATGAAAGAATGAAGCGTGAAGGTATTGCAGCGGATGAGACACAAGCTAGGTTGGTGAATTCTTTGAGCGACTTCTATTGAACATATCGGTGACACTAAAGTGGATTGGTAGCATTAACCCAAAAAATGGATGGTACGGTTGACCAATGGTAATATGACCGGTAAATGGAATAACCCAACCTGACTCAATCATGGTGATGGAGTGAAAGTGTCATGTTCAAGAGTGACTTGCTACTAATAAAGTTTCTTCAAGTTTTCTTCCCAATTTTTCCCCAGTCATTGCTAAGCAGTACCTCTTTATTTTTTTCAAGCTTGAGGAGGATAACATATGCTTGTTGTATAATTTTCCATTCGGGAAAACTCGTTGCTATGTTTTAACGAGCCTAGCAACAGTGAAACTCATTCTTGTCTGCATGAACAAGTTTGTCGCTATTGGTTTTAACAAGTTTAATGACAAAGATAACTCGATCCTTTTTTAGTTTTAGAGAGTCTAAAAAGAGACAAAAAGGAAAACTCCAGCAATTCTTTTTTGTCATATAATCCCTTAAGTTCCAAAAAGTATAAAATAATATGAAAGGGATGAATTTTCGATAGTTTTAATGAGCCGAACAAGACAAGCGCTCGATCTTTTTGTGTAATGATCCCTCAGGTCCAAAAAGATTAAAATCTATAGGAGGGATAGCACTTCTGATCATTTGAACAAGTTGGAGAGGCCAATTGCTCCACAATTGTTTCATATTTTACGAGTCAAATGAAAAGAGCTTAAAGGATACTTAGTTTTTGAGGAACGAGTGATATTTTCGGGTAGCAGTTGCTTCCAGGTAAGGTTTGGAACTCCCCAATCATGGCAGTCTAAAGAAGATGGCTAACAGAATCACTCGTCACAATTGTTCCTCAAAAGGGGTAAACAATCAAATGGAGGCGTATGTTCGGCTAAAACAGAGTGGAGGTGATGGTCAGAACACGACCAAGGCTCAAAAGCTAATGATAGTGCATTCATAATGGTGTAAAACTACTCGTGATAATGGTCATTGATATTCGATTCACCATTAACACTATGTTCTTTTGATGTTCGTACTATGTGTTGAATTGCTCCATCAAACTAATTAGAAATGAGAATACATGCTAGAAAGATGAGTTAATACACTAATACCCTACTCGAATTATGTGAAAAGTAATTTAAAAGTAATTTTTTACCCCTCATTTTACCATTTCATTTGAATTTGGGATTGTTGGAGCTCTGGAGGTGTTTTCCCCCTTAATTTTCACCAGCTGATTCCAGAAGATTCTGTGGATGATATTTGGTGCCATCTGGACTAGGTAGGAGCTAAACTTGAGCTCTTCAATTGCATTCTTTCCTTTTTGAATTTTGAGCATGTTTTCCTACTTTTCTGACCCTGGGGTTTGAAAAATTAATTCTTCCCCCATCGCACCTAGTATACATCGAAAGGGGTGATGCATACTAGCCTGGCCATTGGCTAGTCAATATGCATCTCACCCAGTACACAGGTGGGGTGCGATGGGCACTAGGAGGAAATATTTTGCACTGATTTTTCATGGAAAATTTTCCTGTTTTTTGCCAAATCAAGATCCTGATTCTTCTCTTGTTTGTTTTTTAGATATTCATCAGAGAAAAATGGTTGTTACATGGCGAGAATGCGAGCATGAAGAAGAGGACATGGTTTCCTTACATGATCCGGGTACGGTAACTACATTGCGGAACTGTGGTTTGCTCAAGTTCTTTCGCATATCTACCATGAGGCAACAAATCAACTTGTTGCAATATTTCCTCGATGCATGGGATCCTACCGACCAAGTGTTTCACATAAGAGGCAAATCCATCCCCTTGACTATGGAGGACATCTACTTTTTGACCAGTTTATTGAGGCGTGGTGCCCCTCTCTCACTATCAGGTTCTGCCCATGGGGGGAAAATCCGTGAGGGATTATATTCACCGATACTATAGAGAAGGATCTCAGCTGAGTAGGGATGGCAAGATCAATATCCAAGATGTCATTGACCGGTCCTTGAGGACTATTTTATTCACCTATGCTAGATTGGCTAGTAGCACAACCCTTCACTTGGCTAACAAGTCCTATATGAAGTATGCCTTGGAATGTCTTGAACCAAAGGTATTCAACTGGTGTGATCCAACACTTTTGGTGATAAAAGAACAACTTACCAAGGTGAAAAACGGAAAATCCAAGAACTTTGGCTATGGTTCTATTCTGATCGCTTTCACCTTGGAGAAGATCCCACTGATGTAGCCACAGTACATTTCACTTGGTTTGCTGCCACTGTCTGAGAAACGGATGTAGATAAGGGTTGACCTTATGGCCCGACATGCTAGTCGGTCATAGGTTTCCTTCTCTAATGCCTTTTTTGAGTGGTTCAACCATCATCAGATGGTTTATGCCGAGTGTTTGTATGCCGGTATGGATTTTCGGGGTGACCCAGATTTGGCGCTACTAGCTGGTGAGAAGTGGGGTGTCATAGGTAAAAATCTCTGACCATATCCATGTTTATTTCTTTTATAATGCTCCTATGTTTTATTTTATCAAGGCTAATGAAAACTCATGTGCTCATGTAGATACCAGACCAGTGTGACCAGCAGTGCGTCTGAGAGTAGCAGCTATCGTTCCAATAGGAGAGGCTATAGGGAGGGTTGTCCTTCACAACCTGGATGGGGCTGAGACTCTTGCAGTGTTGCAAGATTGGATCGAGGCTCTCACCCTTGGTATCCCAGATGTGAGGACCGATGAGCTGCCTCTAAGATTACAGCGACATACGACTGGCGTGATCAGTCGATGGACTAGGCTTTTACGCATGATTGCACAACCGGTGACTTGTGATCACCAGCACCATTAGACTAGGGTTCCCCCTAGCATTTTGAGTTTTTGGGTCATATGACCGATTTTGTCTTGGACACAAAACACTATGTATAAACCATAAACAGTTATATATATTTTTTATTTTCGAAGCTTTATTTTCATTAAGTTATATGATCCTGATGCAAATATTGATGAAATGCTTTTCTTTCATAAATGTTGCAAATGCCTATCTAACACATAATTTGCTAATGAATCTGTTAATGTGTTTAAGTTTCTAGAAATGTGTTGATATTGAATAGAATCGAATTGTCTTTCCAAAATCTTGATCCTTAGGAACATACGATAGATAGCTGGATTCTGCACGGAATAGATGTCGGTAAGCTATAGAATGACCAGTTGTGAGTCTAGCCTGATGACAAGTTGGCGTATGCCATGCATGACGGCAACAGATAGGATTTCTATCAATTCACTATATTCAGCTATGTTGTTCGTTGATCGACAAATACATACCCCTCTAAAACTCACTAACTTGTTGCTTGGATCAAAGATGGCCCAAGCTGCAGAAGATAGGTTTCACGAACTATGACTGCTTCGTCGGCATATCCAACAAACAACTCCAATAGGTTCGACATCTGCAACAAATGTAAAATTGGATTACCTAACCAAAACGATTACTCTTAGCGAAAACAAAAATGTAACAAAAGCATATGAAGAGGTTACTACATTGAGTCAAGCATAGTAATGCTTAAGGTACAACCCATTTCGGGGTTGCGACAGTGGAATCCCATCATAATCCACTAACTCGTAGGCTCCTTTTGCTAATACACACTTAAAAATATAGGGGCCTATCCATAAAGACTAGAACTTACCTACTCCCAATTTAGCAAACTCTTGGTCGTAAAGTAAGACCAGGTCACCTTCTGAGAAGACACGGGGTTTGACATTCTTGTCAAATTGCACCTTGACTCATTTCTTACGTGCTTCGTTAGCCAAGGTGGCATCACGACGGGTTTCATCTAGTTGGATTAATTCTAAGAAACGAGCCTCCTCTTCTGAAGTTCCGGGGAGAAGGTCGACTGCGAGCTTGAGGGACGAGATTTCGCACTAAACTAGTAAGATCGCTTCTAGGCCATAAACCACCTGAAAGGGTGTAAACTCGGTTGCATTCCTCACCGATGTTTGGTATGCCCACAAGGATGAGTACATGATTAGGTGCCAACTCTATTTATGGACTCCAATAATCCTTTGCAGCATGCATTTCATGACTTTGTTGATTTCCTCAACTTGCCTGTCAGCTTGCAGATAATACGAAGTAGAGCTATCGTGAGACAATCCTAATTTGGCAGCCAACTCAACCATCATGTGATTGTGGAAATGTGATCCATGATCTGTGAGTATAGCTTATGGAACACCGAATCTAGAGACTACATGATTAAGAAAGAAAAAAGCAGTTGTTTCATCACTGTTGTTTAATGTAGGCATCGTCTCGGCCCATTTCGTAAAATAGTCAACTGCGACTATGATATACCCATGCCCCCCGGCCGAGGTGGGGTTACATGTCATGAAATCTGTGCTCCATTTGGTGAATGGCCCAACAACAACTATTGGTTGTAGAGGTGTGGGTGGTATTCTGGTTTTGTGATCGAAGATATGACAAGCATGGCAACTTCTAACTGCAGTTATGCAATCCTTAAACATTGTTGGCCAGAAGTATCCTGCTCATAAAATCTTTTGTGTTGTAGCATAACCAGATTGATGCCCACCACACATGCTTGAATGACAATCATTTAGGACTTTTTCGGCCTCCTCATGGGTGAGGCACCTTTGCAAAACTGTATTGATACCACGATGGTAAAGCGTGTCACCGATGATCATGTAGTCTTTTGCTTAGTATCAAGTACGTCATTATTCTGAGCGAGAGGTATTAGACCTATATGTTTGGGTCTGGAGATAGATGATTATATCCCCATACCATGGATCGCTTGAAGATATCAGAAACAAAGATTCATCCATGATTGTTGCTTTTGGATGTTGAATCGTTGGACGATGGTGGGAATTCACATAGTAACTTCGCGAAAAGCAGGGCTTTCTTTGATCTGGATTTTAGAAATTCCAGATCAAACTCTTGCAAAATTGATATCCATTTCGAATATTTGCCCCCAAGCAACTGTCGCGACAAGAGGTAAGTCACGGGATTGCAATCTGACAAAATGTTAGTTTTTCGAAAGAGGACATAGTGTTGAAATCTCTATACTGCTTGAACAACTACGAGAGCCAAATTTTCAAATAGGAGTACTTTCTTTGTGTATCATTTAAGTTCCAACCTAAATAATAGATAGGATGTTCGATTCCATTGTATTCTTGAACTAAAACCATTGCAATGGTCATATCTGCTGCAACCAAATACAGGTTAAAATCTTTTTGGTAGTCAGGAGCATACACTAATGATGCTTTTATTATGGATTCCTTTAGAGCATCAAAAGAATCTTGTCCAACCTGATCCTAGTTGAAGGGTACTTCTTTTTTCAACAGATGTGTATAACCTTTAGCAAGTTTAGTGTAATTTGGAAAGAACCTCCTAAGAAAGTTTGCTTTCCCTTGGAGTTCTAAATCTGAAGCAAATTTGAAGGTGGAGGTAGATCGATGATTACCTGAACCTTACATGGCTCGAGGCGAATTCCATCGTTTTAAACCGCAAAGCCATGTAAATGACTAGAACCGACACAAAACACACATTTGTGTGGATTGAGTCGTATCTTGTAGTGTCGACAACATAGAAATATAGCTCTCAAGTGTTGTGGATGATCAATCCGCTTTGGCAAATGAGCCAGAAGATTGTTTAGGTATGGTTGAATGATGTTCTTGATGTCATGGAAAGCATAATTCATTGCCCTCTGAAAGGTTGCCCCTACATTCTTTAAACAAAAATGTAGCTTGCGGTATGAAAATGTGCCCCACGGAGAAATAAATGCAGTCTTTGACTGGTCCTGTGGGCAGATATTTATTCGATTATACTCGGAAAATCCATCCATAAATGAAAAGATTTGACATCCGGCGCATTCGTCAATTATCTGGTTGATAAAGGGTGTAGGGTAGTTGTCCTTTGGATAAGCATGATTTACATCCCTATAATCAATGCACACTCTAATCGTTCCTTACTTTTTCATTACAAGAACAATGTTCGATACCGAATTGGTTAGAGGAAACGAGTAAATGAAACCAGCATGGAGAAGTTTTTCAACTTCTCCCTTGATGGGAGCGGTTTTTTTTGGGTGCGCCTATCGAAGCCATTGTCGTACTAGTTTGACATCTAGATACATCATAATTTTGTGTTCAACTACGCTCAAGTCAATGCCTGGCATTTCTTCATCTGACCATGCAAAGACATCTCTGAACTCGTGAAAGAGAGCGTAATATACTTCTAATTCTGAAAAAGAAAAAGATTTGTCGACATGAATATTCTCTACAACATCTGGTTTGGTTGAGATATTTATGGCGATAGTTTCTTCAATATTGGACACGTTTCACTCGGAATCCACTGTATGTACAATATTTGATATGAAATCAAAAACTGAAGGATGATTAAGGTTGCTAGAACAATCTTCTTTGTAATCTGGAAGATAGGAATGACTGTGGTAATCTTCCCATGGTGCCCCCTCTATCATCATTGACTAAACAATTCCTTCATCTGTAGAATGTACATGCGACCAAGGATATGAAGAGGTACCATATTCCTTAGACCTATCTATCCAAACTCTCAATGAGTGTTGATCTGAGTTTTCCTCCCATGCCGAAAACATTGATTGCTACAATATTTCAATTAGGCTTGGAGGCAATACCTGGTGATGATCCATGCTAACATCGTGTTCGAACATCTTCTAAATAGAAGATACCATATTACAGGTTCCCATTGTGGCCACTTCCGTGAAATTGTTTGGATGCGGTAGGGAAAAAGTACCCATCATTGTAGGGTCTTTTTGTATGCCTAATCTGATATTTTGAAGCATCTGAGAGCTTCCGTGGATCATCGGAATGCTTCCCGTAACTTGTGAATTGTTGGGGAGAAAGGTTTGTTGGTTGAAGATTTTAATCCCCCCTTGAAAAGGGAATGCATTCTTTCTGAAGTATGTCGCCAAAATAGCAGCCATAGCATAAATCCAGGACCTTCCCAGTAGGATGTTGTAAACGAGGCTTCCATCGATAACTTCAACATCAATTTCTACTGTTTTGCCCCCCAGTTCGACTTGCAAGTTACTTAAAATCCTGTATGGAGTGTATGTCCATCCATCAAATGCTTTTAATGTCATTGACGATCACGACAAGGGTGGTGAGCCTAAAGTTTTCTAGCAACTCATTGACATAATACATGTAGATGCCCCCTCATCAATAATTGTTCGATGAACAGTTTTGTTGAGGGATTTCACTTGAATGAGGAAAGCGAGCTGAGCTGGTAAATGAGGGTCATATCCTTTATGATTAAAGGCCACAAGATTGGAATCTGATGTTTCAATCCCACCTATTGCTGATAATAGAGCCTGCTTCTGGGAGGGGCAATTTTGCAGTACCTCAAGTGTTGACATAGCAGATGACGATTGCGCCAGGTCCTCTACTATATTATAATTCTGTGTTGCGCTGGCATGAGGATTAAATGTCAATTTGTGTACTACTCCCTTTGGCAGCTTTATCGTTAGCTCAGGAATGATAGGTGGCACAACTTTGGTTGAAGTTGTTGTCGAACCACTAGGTTGATCAGTAGCCTTGTTGTTTGACAACTGTGGATTCCCGTAATCTTTATTGCTTATCGATATCAAAGCATCATGTTGTTGTTTTGAAATGGACAACATAAGCACTTGGGATGGGGGTGCATTGTCACTAGCAACCAGATTGGTTCTCGGGTTTGGAAACATATCAGTTAATACCACTAAGGTTTTTGAACTCTTAAAGAGTTTCTTAACTTCAGCTTTATGTGGACAATCTCTCATCCAATGATCCTCATCACATATTAGACACCCTGAAGGGGGTTTCCTTTTCCCAGAAGGGTTTGCAGAATATTTTTCAAGAGACGGCTCATCCTGCTTCTTCTTTTTCCCTTTCTTTTTCTTCCTGCCTCCTGGTTGCTTTGGTTCTTTGCCTTTGTCGGTCGACATGGCATTAACCTTCGAGGCAAGAAGTTCTTCTTTTGCATTTTGACTTGAAACCATGCGGGCTTTCTTAAATGTAAGGTTCGGGGTTTTTGTGCTCGTTGTACCTACCATGCCATTGCCGGAATGAGAGTCTTTATTTGATTTAGGAGGAGGAGGAACGGAAAACTCCGGTCTAGGAGCATCAGGAATTTTTTCATAGAGCGTGCCATACTGAGTGTAGATCAAGTCTAGATATTGTGCATGAGCAACGACTTTCTCTTTAGTGACTACTCCTCCCTTTGCCACACCTTCTGTAATAGAAGGTAATAATGAATTAATAAACCATTCAGATAATAGCTGATCAGGAACATATGTTTTTACCATTCTACGAGGACGTCGCCACTCATGAATATGATCAGATATGTGAGTGGTTGTCATTTTCTTGAAATTGGTAAGAAGCTCTGTCCCTATTTCGTACCTTATTAGTAACTAAAAATGGGTTAAAAAGGTTGTGGCAAGGGCACTGAAGTTATCGAATGAAGCTCTAGGCAATTGAATGTACCATTTTGCTACCGGACCAGTTAACGTTTGCTGAAAAAGGCGAAGCCTAATCGAATCATTATTGAGAGTGTTGGACAAACACCACAATTAAAAGGTCATCACATGATTTGATGGGTCGTCACCCGGATTTCCATTAAATTTAGGAATATCTGACTGAAGTTTACGAGGAATCGTCGACCACCAAGTGGCATAAGCAATTGGATCGTTTGTTAGCTGATTTAGATCCAGTAACTCTAAAGTCGCCACGAAGGGCAACTGTTGATTCAGGTTGAGCAAAGCATACTTAGGATAAGATGGGATTGCTTGAGTAGTGGGTATTTGCAAACCAGCATAATGTATTTGATGCTGATAAGTTTGGTAAGGCTAATGGGCATAACCATTATGATATGATTGACTTTGACCGTTTTGAATATACGTCTGCCCATTACCCGCAAAGCTTTTTTGCTTACGTCCTCGGTAAGCTTGTTGCAATTGTCGTTGTTGATATTGTACCAGCCATGGTTGTGAAGCCATTTGTTGTTGTCCAATACTGGTTGTCTGACCAAGATGATGGGTAATAGTACCCATTTGAGCCTGGGTCGCTCTAGTTAAGAAGCCACTAATCAATGATTGTGGTTGTGTCATGGAGATAAGAGGCTGTTGTATTACGACCTTAGAAACTTGAGGTTGGCATACAACAGGCAATACTTGTACTTGCGACACCATCACAATAGCTAGTGTAGTGGGGATATTTGACACAGGTAGACTTGGTTGCATTGAGTATACAACTCTTGGTTGTTGAGGAAATATTGGCACCCAACCACTGGATGTTATTCCAGCATGACCCGAATTCTGTTGTGAACTCTCATATGGCTATTCTCCTAGAGGGAACAATGAAAGGGCATATTGCCCCCCATATGGCAGTAATCTAGTGTTCAAAGGTAAGATTAGACTCTCGATACTAGACTGCCCAAATCGATACTGTTGTGAAGGATCAATTTGTTGAGACTCAACATAATAGAATCTAGATATTATTCCAGATGAGTAAATGGGACCAAACCATATTGTCGAAACAGTCCCTGGGTGGACTCCATCTAGCGGTTGAGAGCTAGTTGGGATATATGGTACACTAGCGAACATTGTTGGAGTAGCAATAGGAGGTTTTGCTACTGCTATGTCAAATGACACAGTCCTGGATGTCGATGGTTGTTTAGACATATCGAGTCTATCCAAAATATTTCCTAGCGATTTGACAAGAACTTGTGATGAAGGGAGACTAACTTCTAATGAAGAAGGATATAGGGTGATCGCAGCTCCAAAATGTGATGGAGTATTGGATGGAAGATATTCCACAATCTCTTCTAAAGCAATCAACCTAGGTGGGAGAGGTAGATTGTCAGGTCTGTAAAATATTTTTTGTGCTGAAGAAGGTATAGACTCTACAGCGATAGATGTTGGAGGGATAACACCTTCCAAATCAGTTGTATATGGAGTCGGTTCAGGAATAGAAGCATTTACCATTAGACTAGGATCAGTTCTAATGTCCTCTTGTGGCTGTAGGACTTCTTCTGTAAAGGCCGGGATACCAGAAATGGTTGGAGTAACTGGAGTCTCTGAGGATGTTGGAACACAAGTTCCAAGCAAACCAGGGGACTTTGATCTGGTTAAACGAGTTCACTTGGTCCGGAATAGTTTCGTTTCCAGAGTCAAAGATGGTTGACTCCTTAGTCTCCACGAATGATGGGGTTTCGATTGACTTTCTTCCATGATTGCGGATTACTTGATCAACTCAAAATAAAGGGGAAAATGTGATTCCAAATTAAATGAATTTTAGATGCTTTGACACAACTTGCTTTTCAATTTTAAAAAGTCGATAAAAAGCTAAAGATGACTCTGGTTGCCTTCAAGTTTTAATGAGCCTGAAGTGACAAGTGCTCAGATGGACCTTTTGCTTTAAGGACTCTGAAAAGGAATGAAAGAGACTACTCTGGAAGTATAGATAGAGGTATTACCAAACCAATAAAAAAACTGTAGAATACTTTTTACAGTACAACAGTCAATCTTCCCAAATCCTATGTTCAATGCATTGTGATTGATAAGGTGGTAGACACGGCTTCCTAAGAATAAAGGATATATCCTATTGTGGTCTCCCAATGTATACTCAACGGTACGTGGGAGCACAAGTCTGTATTGGCTCTTGTCGTCTCAAAGAGGATGGATCACCCAACCTATGATGAAAGTGATAGTTACTGAGCTTTATGATGCCGGAATATGTCTGTAGCCTAGAATTCTAAATGTTGTGCATTAGGTTCCAAAGCGTTTTTATGTTCATTGAATTTATTTTATAGTTGATCTTTCTTAAGAAGATTTCCTTTAAGGTTCACCACGTGATGTAGATATACAATTCATGAAAATGCAATCTAAGATGATAAATAGTCATTTACTCTTCTTTTTGCAATGAAAAGCATAGCTACTAAGGAAAGAGAAGCGAGATCATTTCAACATAGAGCAGAGAGCACACACTAGATGCACCGTGCTAAATCAAAATCAACAAGCAGTCTAAATGCAACTGCACATGCATGTATTTGTTTTCTACTTTCTTAATGTGTGAATGGAAAAAAGAATGCTATGTACAAATCTAAACTATATTTTCTCTCAAAGCGACAGTACTAACAATTTTCTCTTCAAAATATGAAAGGAAGAAAAAGACGACACTTTCAACTTCAATTTGAAAACTGCTTTCGACACTTGAAATACTTATCAATTCAAATCAAATGCAAGAGTAACAGTGTAATCGACCATCAAAAGAGTAGGATTCTTTTATTTCATTGAAAATGACATTTGCGACACTTCCAAATCAAAATACGACAGTTCAATTAAGCTACTTCTTTGTAAAGGAGAACTATAAATGGCAAAAAATACATAAAAATATTCACAATTCTTTGTACAACAAAGGCAGAATAATGGAAAGGAAGGGGGTTTCAACAGTGGTATACTGATCATAGACAACAAAAATCCTCAATAAAGTTGAGGAGAGTGAAGAAAAACCAAAATCTAGAGGCAAAAACAGTCTTATCTAATCATCGCACCTATAATGCAGGGAAACAAGGATGCATCTCTCCTACTACACACGGGAGGTGAGATGCATCCAGATTTCCTAAAGGAGATAGTGCGATGGTCTAGGGGCAAGACTTGAACTTAGGCTTTGGTCACAATTTCCGTCTTAGTTTAGGGATTTAGGATGAGCTAATGATAGTCAGTAAATACAAATTATAGGGGCTGATATAATGAGGTTACTTGAGCCACCACCAGGGAAATTAGGACATTTGAAAATCAATTGTTCAATTTATAAACAAAACATGGAGATGGACTGAAGTAGCATTGATCTACTTTGTAGTTGCATAGCAAAAGCAGTTTGAAGGCTAGCTGGCTTGACTTTAGGTTTCGTCTGTAGTTTATAAAGAAAACAAATATAAACAAGCAAACAACCTATTTGTTCCCCAACGAAGTCGCCATTTTGTTATTGGGAAATCTAGTGTCCATTCAGAGCTGCTAGTCCCACTAAGACATGTAGATATCTTAGAAACAAACAAACTAATTTTACCTGTGTTTTCCTTTATGAGAAGTAGATGAGAGAGAAGTAGAGAGTACCAACCTTAGTCTTTCGTTTGGCTCCTTGCTTGTTTCCTCTCCCCTCTGACAGATCTTTGCCGCTCCTTCCTTGCTTGGCCCGCTTCAAAGAGCACATATAAAGTCAAAGCAGCATAATACCATGAAAGGACAGAGATCTACAATCATAAACAATATAGGACCAGATATACTTTGACCACACAAATGCATATCTAAACTCAAACACACAAGAATGTGCAAGACAACTCAAATATATTTATTTATAGAAATAGTAGAAGAGAGGATTACAACCCATTGATCTGACCTAGCATCATCCTCCCAGCATGAAAGCCCTTCTTCACCTCATGAAAAGCTTAGATCACCCAACAATATGATGTTCCACAAAGAAACAAATAGCACTTTCTTACAAGATACAAGATTCTGGCCTTTGGATCTCTGGGATGAGGGATTCATATATAGATGTTTGCAGGTGGGTGAGTCAGCTTCTGGGATTCTGATTAGTGTCCCCTCTTTGACATTTCTTGGTTCCACTTGGAGATTCATGATCTCTTACTCATCCCTGGGTGAATTGAGAGAGGCAAGTGTCAAATGGGAAGCTTCTAGAAGATTCTCTGGGTTTCCACCTAGGCAACTGCTTCTGCCATTTGTTTGCTCTCGCTCATCGCACCCCACAGAAGGGATTTTCAGTATGAATTGCACCCTTTACATGTGGCAGGTGAGATGCATCAAACCCTTAGCACTGAGCAGTTTGTATGGTCCAAGTTTGACCAGTTTTGAGTAGTTTTTCATGGAGAACTTTTGGGAGGTGATGTAATCAGCTAACCTTGCTCCTTTAGGGTATGAAAAACCACTTTTATGGACTTAGAATCCCTTGGTTTATGGACATATGTGATTTGGGTTGTAGTGCCAAAATATTTCTATAACACTCCTTTGGTGACCTTCCATGCTTTATCTGTGAAAGTTGTCACACAACCTTCACCACCTAACTGCCCTGTTGAAATTAGATTTTTCTTTAGATCTGGGACATGCCTTACCTCCTTTAGTAGCCATTGGTTTCCATTTTGCTGTGTTACAAGAACCTTACCATTCCAACAATTTTACAGGGTTTATCATCACCCAAACGACCTTGTCCAAAATCTCTTTGAACATAGTCATGAAAGTATTTCTTATCACGTGTGGCATGGAATGAGGCCCCTAAATCTACCACCCAGGAATTAGTAATATTTTTGAAAGAAAGAATCAAAGAATCTTGTAAAACCTCACTTGTCACATTTGCTTCATGATTGTTTTCTTATTGTGCATCTCCTTCCTTTCCCTTCGAAGATCTACAGTCTTTCTTTAGGTGTCCTTTCTTTCCGCATTTCTAGCACACTATCCCTGATCTGGACTTGGATCTACTTTTCCTTGATTTACTGTGATATCCTGAGCTCTTTCATCTTTCCATTTTTCTTCCCCTATACTCTGCACTCAAATCATTACCTAATGTCTCACTGGAGCTTTTTCATTGCATTTCCTAGCTAAGGATAGCACTGACAACATCATCAAACTTTAAAGTACTGGATCCAAGCATAGAGTTACTAATGGACATTACTAAACCATTCCAACTTTCTGGAAATGAGTACAAGAATAACAGAGCTCTAACTTCATCATAAAAGTTTACCCATATAAAACATAATTGACTAGTAATAGTATTAAAATCATATAAATAATCTACAGCACATCCACCTTCTGACATCTTCATATTAAATAACCATTTCATAAGAAATATCTTTTTTGAGGCCAAAGGTTTTTCATATAGTTTCTATAACGCGTTAATCAAACCCTCTGCTGTTGTTTCCTTTGAAATGTTGAAGATTATTGACACTGAAAGGCACAACTGTATTGTTCCGAGTGCCTATCTATCGAGAAGGTTCTATTCTTCATCTGTCATACCCGTCGGCATCATTACTTTTCCGCCCTGTGGTAGGTATAGTTATTTTTGATACAGATAATGTTCCATTTGCATCTTCCACAGCGAGAAGTTTTGGCTGTTAAATTTCTTGACTTTAAATTTACCATCTTCCGCCATTGCTCCCACTCGAACGAGGAACCCTTCTTTCTTGCAAGATTATTAGCCAAATAGGCCTTCGGCTCTGATACTAGTTGTTAGAAAATTGTATATTATGGAGCAATGGAACACATAAAATATTGCAGAAATAGAAACACAGAAAACACATAAAACAACAGAGGCACAGATATCCGTGGTTCACCCAGCTTGGGCTACGTCCAAACCGAACAACGAGTCCTTCCTTTCTATTATCTAGCAAAATGAAGAGACACAACCTACAACAGATCCACTGTAATATCCTTTGTTTTCTCTCACGGTCTCACCTCTCTGTTTCTCGCTCATAGAATACACATCTATTACATAGCCTCAAATATAATTCCCTCATACAAGGAGTGGGGTTTCTTTCTAGGGAAAAAAGACCCTAAACTAAACATAAGTTCTACCATCAGATAATCTGCCTAATGAATGGCCCAGATTGACTAGAAATTACTATATTTTATAAAGCAATTTTACATCTGTTTTTAGCTTCGGGGGTGCTGCCCCCAAACCCCCTCCGAGGGACTACTGGCCCCCGAATCACTGCATAGAGGGGTGTACAAACTTCCTGGGGTATACATCCAACTGAAGGAAACACCTTTGAACAATCATGCTCCACATCCAACAGTTTTTTCAGGCAAATTATCTTTGAGGAGAAATTTGAGAACTTGGAAGATGGTTCCTTATTCTTTTTGGATTTATCATTGAGGGGGCAAATTTTTGCCTCACTCTCTTAAAAGCTATTATAAATCCAAATAAAATAATTAATTAAATTAAATCATGAGAGTTAGTTTCTCAAACTAAAGAATTTAGTTAGGAGGAGAGATTCTCTCCAACTAGCTCTCATAAATTAGTGTGTAAGTTGGGGAAATGTCTCAACCAGGTGATTCTATGATAGGCACGCTATCTTAAGACCACTTGCTCATGTATTTAAATTTATTATTAAATTATATGAATAATGAAAGAGAGAAATATGTGAGTATGAGAGACCACATGATGGCTCTCTGTCTTTTCCGCCAGTTTGTCTTTTGTGTGTTGTTGGTTTGATATTATTGTGTGTTTATTTGTTGTGTGAGTGTTTAATATGGCTTAGTGAGTTTCCTAACTAACGATTATGAACTATTTTGTTTGCATTAGTATGAATCTTGTTGAATGTGTCTTGTTGTATATTTCCATCATGGTTAACTTGTGAAATATTTTATAGGCTAACTTATGGTCCCTTTCTATGCTTGGGTGTTCCTTTCAAGTTGCATACTATTAGAGGATTCTAAGGGGATCACTCAATTTTCCTTCATCATGTTACAACCTTTTATGCATTGCAATTGACCCTTCACAAAGTTATACACTTTTTTTGTGAAAATCACGAATAAATAATTCTATGTGTTATTTTAGCCAAGGCATAACACTAAAACCGACTATTTCAGGAATCAGATCATAGTCTGAATGGTGCTCCTACTCCAAATGGTGTGAGTTCTAATTGGGACCA
Source organism: Pinus taeda (assembly GCA_000404065.3). Classification (NCBI taxonomy): domain Eukaryota; kingdom Viridiplantae; phylum Streptophyta; class Pinopsida; order Pinales; family Pinaceae; genus Pinus; species Pinus taeda. Next base: position 76,579 of record APFE031707659.1, on the reverse strand, counting down.
CATACTGAGGAGACCTCTTTGAATGTTTGTAGGTTCAACACTGTCAACATTTTTAGCACTAGAAGGAGGGCCATATGACAAGCTAAACATGTGAAGTCTATTTGAAATTTCCTTATCCTTTAAACGGCTTCTTCCTATATCTTAACACCAACATGTTTTTCTAGAACTGCAAATCTGAAATCACCCTCGGAGGTAATCAATGAATTGTCAAATCTAAAGTTTGATGGCGAGGGTGGAAAAACCATTCTTGAGCATACCTCTCACTTTCTTGAATTTTTCTCTCATCACGATATTCACTGCGAGGATATTGCTTGTAGGTTGTTCATTCTTACGTTCAAAGTGCATGTTAAGGAATGGTGTTACACATTTTCAATTACTTCTATTCACTCTTTTGAACATATTTTCAAGGATATTTAGCATGCCTTCAACAGATATGATTATAAATCTATTTATAAGAAAATCATGCATCTTATAAAAGCACCCGATGAATCTCTTAATGATTTTCACGATGTATTTATCCATTTCTATTATGAATTTTTTGAATATTATGTTGATTGGAATTTTATGAAATAAAATTTTGAGTTTCTTGTTCATATTTTGATGAATCCAATAAAATATGAATATTTTGAAAGTCTCCCAACACACACTGGTTATGGAGGTCTTAAATATGTGATGAAGGAAGTTGGTGTTCCAGGTGGTTCTTTGTCTTCTTCTCATCAAACAAATCCATTTATGCAAGTTGAGGTTGGATAGCTTGAGAGTTCATTCATTGATCTACCACCGTTTTCTCCAAACCCAAAAGTTCAGAATTTAAATGCAAGTTTGGACTATGAATTTGATGTCTCTAGTGGTGTTCTTTCTCCTTGTCCTCCATCTATTGGTTCTTTTGGTCCTCTGGATTGTTGGTTGTTTGATCTACATGTTTCAATCATTCCTTCTGATGTTCATGAGGATCAAATTCAAGATGGAGTTAGTGTTAACCAACAAACTTGTGATATCATTTACAGTGACTATGTGTGGGACTCTATTTATGAACAAGAATTTCTGATGTAGGTTGATGTGTCTCCTTTTTCTCATCTTCCTCATTATCCCAACAGTTTCCATAATTTTTTCATGCCTTTTGCATCTTTCAAAGAATCAGTTTCTGACAATGTTAATTGTGATCATACTCAAGACTCGTGGAATGTTAGTTTTACATCTGAATTTGGAGAGGAAAAATCTTCCCTTCCTAATCTCTCGCATCCATCTCTGAAACAGAGAGTGAAATTTTTTGTTTTCAATCTCCCCCTTTATGATTCATTAGATCATGATGATCCTTTTCTTCTCGACAATGGAATATTTGATCATGACTGTCATGATCTATTTATTGACTCATCAAGTCATGATTCCATGTTTTATACTATTTATTTTTCTAAGCCACCAGTTTTCAATGATCTACCTTTTGATTTCTTAGAACTATTGCAAGCTTTCAAGGCACTTTAGCCCATGCTAATGGTTATGTCAAGTTCTCACAGTCTTGATGTTAGTCCCAATCATGATAAGGATAGTACTTCATCTCACAGGAATCCTCATTAGTTGATTGCACAGATTGAAAATCAACCTATTTCACAATTTTCACATCCTCCATCTGTTTTGCATGATCCTATCACTCAATCATTGGAGGATTCATACCTAACAAGCTCCTTTGGAAAAGGTAAGTTGTTTACTTTCTTTATGTTTCCCAAGTTTTTGAGTTTGAAAGAATTTTTTTGCATGTTACCTTATTGCAATGTGTAAGAACACCATCGTGCATCCGAAGAATGTCTCGTATATGCTTTCTTCATGTATTTCATATCTTCATTTTCAATCTTCGAATGTTTGAGCATGTCGTGATTTATCTTTCTTGTATGGTGTTATTCTTGAATATCTCTCTTGTTGTTGATACCTTCATCTGCTCAGGCCGGGCAACGCTTCGGTGCTTACATTGGAAGTTTCATTTTACATGAGCCTCGCCTTTTCTTGATTATTTTAAGAGTAGGGATATTTTTCTTTGTTTCTTTATTTTGTTTCATTTCATTTTCTTTCTACCCTACCCTTTTTTCTTTCCATTACAAATAACTTTCGCATGAGAGCGTGTTTTGTTTCAAAGAAAGTGTTGAAATTTCTAAGTATATTCGTTAGAAATTTAATATGTATTCTTCTAGTTTATTTATTCTACTTTTTAAATTATAACAAGTTATTTAAAACATATAAATAATGAAATAAACACAATACATTCTCAACATCTACATATCTGAAAGAAAACAAACACATAAGTCACACCATTATTTTTGGACAAATGTCCCCGGAAAATCCCAATGCAGGAAAACTGATGCAGCTATTCTGAGGGTTTATTATTATGTAGTATTTCCTTGAGTACAACTACATGCCAAATTGGCACACTCGATAAAGAAAAATCACTGGCAGCAATACCTCTCTATTCAAAAATAGGTATTCAGAAAACTTGTCCCACGAAACCGTCTCCAGCGACTCTGAAGCATTGCGCTAGCCCTTATGGCCTCTGTGTCACCCCCAAACCCCTCTATGTTAGCCCTTTAAGGCACTACTTAGTGTCTAGGACCCTTTGCATCACTCTAACTACTCTCTGCGTGGATGACGCGGTCCCTCCGGCCTCTACATTGTCTCTGTTGGGCTCTGTGTAGCCTACTCTGGCTGCTGCTTCTCGCTCTCTACCTTTGTGCTAGTCTCTTCGCATTGTCTCTACCCCTCTGTCTATTAATCACTACCCCGAGCTACTGATCACTAATTAAAAGTTTCTTAGCAACCCCACTCTAGCAAATCAAATGACTAATCACTCTGGTGTATTCTCCAACTGACCCTCAAGCCTCCTCTTATACTTTTCTTGTTGGTTCTTCAACAGCCAAGATTAAATCTCTAATCAATAGATAATATTAGATTTGGCTTGATCCATGAATTTTTGAATGTCCTAACCCAGTTTTATATTAATACCCATTAATATTTTATTTTTCCTAAGTTTAGACTTAGGAACTGTATTAAAAATATTAACTATTTTAATATTTCCCAAACCGGGTACAATCTATCCAAACCATTTCTGGGTCTTGGATATCTCATGTGCTTTAGCCTCTCTACCAATTTTCATGGCTAGAGAACATTCGATGCTACCCAAAATCATCACTCCCTCTTAGAGAGGATCGTGCTCTAGTGATACTTGTCATTAAGCATCACTCTGATTATCTGGCATGGTACTTGTGCTTATGCTAGACCTCCCCACCCAACATCCTCTGAATTGCTATATCCTGTACTACTACCCATGGCCCTTCCACTGCCATATAAACATGCTCTACTTGTTGCAACAACCTTCGTGATAAGAGTGCATGAAGTGAGTGTGAAACATGTCTATGTAATGAAAATAACTCATACGCACAAAATCTCTCTTGAAGAAAACACCATTTGCTTTATGTGAGAAACAAAAATCCCTCTCCCCAAAGATGACACATACTGCACAAAGATGAGAACGTGAAAAACTCTTAAGATTAAGGAGGAGGCTTGATATCATCACCTTACCAACAAGTGACCAAGGAATGATTGACACAGGATCCATGGTAGGCTCCAAAATTTGCATGCGAGCCAAAATTTTGGAGGGTGGTTATAGCCGCTACAACATCAGTGACACACTTGTAGAACTCTAGCTCTCTGTATGGACCATGCTTCATGAAAAACGGGTCTAATATTTCCAGAAGGATTCTTTGATTCTTTGATTATGATAACTTCCACACCAACTTGTGAAAGATGTAGTCCCTACCATTCTCTTAATCGGTGAGGACACATTCCAATTTAATTCAACTTGGTTGTTTTGATTGGGGATGAGGGGTATATGGGTGCATAATTAATATAATTGTCAAAGTTTAATTTTCATCTCTGCTATTGCTTCGCTGCTAGCAGGCCTGGACAATACCCAGGCAGAATCATGCAAGAACACAAAAACTGCTCTACTATGAGCAATACTATTCAATACCCTGGTTAAGTTACTTACATCACCTAATTGTCTGAGAAGCCTTTCCCTTCTTTCACCTTATTCATTTTTTTCATTTTCTCATTTTTTTCGAAGAACTATTCATAGGTACATATTTATTTTCATGAGGCAGAAGAGGGATCCTAACTTATTGAGAGCAGAAGAGGTTGTTACTTCAAAGAAGTATGTTATATATACCTCTTACAAAGTTCTTAAAGTTTTCCCACTCACCTTACTCTACTTGACTGAGCTAACAAGGGTTGACCGAAAAGAACCAATTAGAGTAGGTTGTACTAGTTAACAATGCAAGCTTTGTTTTTTCACCAAGTCTCTCTCTAAATAGAATATATTTTTTGTCACGGTATCATCAACTGAAAACAACAAGCTCTTCATAAAGAGAGAGGACAACATATAACCAAATGTTTATAGTCATACAAGTCCTCTTACATTTTCCTAGCATGTCTTGAGAGCCAAACATGGTTTCATGTGAGACTAAGCTATGGATACAAGTAAGAAAAGAAAGAAAAAAATCAAAAAGTAGAACTAAAGTGAAAGAAAAACAAGTAAGAAAAGAAAGAAAAATAGACATAAAAGTAAAGAAAGAAAGAAAAACCTACTCTTAATCCTACCCTAAATAGTCAGGGTTACATGAAATGAAATTTCTTGTGAAGCCGTTGTAGGCTTACCCAAGCTACAACCACAAGGATACAAGTGATTAATACATATAAAAAATAATGTGCAATAGAAAATATAAAAACTTGACAATCTTGCAAACGAGAGAGAAGGTCTTGCCTGTGGAAAGAAAGATGTGTCACAACCACCGAACATACATGCTTACCTCTTCAATGACTAGTGTTTTTCAACAAACCTTCGAAGCCTCTTGTGAGCTTGTGTTCATCTGCACCAAGCTTCTTAGCGAGCATGAGGAAGGACTAAAGCTTTTTACCTACAACACGGCTCACCATGTAAGATTGTTCAAGCCATTCAGTGATAGGATCATAAAATTCATGATGTTGTTTTGAAAGACTCATGATCTTCAAAAGATGAATTTCTAATTCAAGATAGGGGATCATGATGGGAATCTGGTACGGATAGATAGATTTGGTCATTCTTGACATCATGTCAAGATAGTGAGGACCTACCATAGCCATCAGCATCGGCTGAAGTGCCTCACCTGCTTGATAGAGGTCTGAGGAGAAAGATGTTACACATGAAGATCACAGTACATGAACTGACTATCATTAAATGTATTGTTAGGAAAATGATAAACTGCATGACATTCACCCAATATAGAAGAAAGATCAACTGAGTTAGTTAAGATGCCAAATTCCCTGTTTGACATGAACAAACAAAATTTTTTAACAATATTGTGAATACTTTGAATAATGGAACCAAGTTCGTTGTGTGCTAAATATAACAGAACACCCACCTACACCTGGTGAAAAATTGCATAGGAATCATGGTCATGATAGGAATGTAGAAAGGATACCAACATTGTGAATGTGTGAAGCCAATTGGGGTGTGGTGAAATGAGAGGAAATTTATTTGTGTAATATCTTGTGCACTCGTCATCACACAGGGAGATTGATGGTGTGAAGAGTGGCTAGATTTGAGGTGAAAGATTTGCAAGAAGACCAAGGAGCTGATCATGAGAGGGAAAATATGATAAGTATGATTCCAAACAAAGATAGTCTTTCAGAGGATGAACTTCATAGTTCCATGATTGCATGAATCCCAACCCAAATTGGATTTAAGAGAAGTGCATGAAGATGGACATGCTGTAACAGACTCATGGATTCAATTATTAGTGAAATTTTGAAATTTTGAAATATTACACCCATAATATAAACATTTTTTACATAGGGATCCACTTCGAGTGCAACCATGCAAATAGCTGGATCATGCGTGAGACACCAGATTTGATTCGGTTTGAGGGGCTTACTAGAGTTGTGAGGTCCTAACATAACCATCAACGCACATTGAAGTGCCTCATCTTCCTGGCATGTTTTGGAACTTTCTAGAATTGAAAAATGGCATTTTGAGATGTGAACCAGATCCTACATGGCTTGAGGATAGTTTTTTTCATTGATTTTAGAATTTTTCTCAGGATGGCAGCCATCTCCGTCATACGTGGCACTAGATTTTTTAGCTTCAGCAAGTTGACTTGAAGAGTTGTCTTCATGCAAGAGAAGAGTTGATGGGGAACGGGAAGTACAATCTATGATTAAAATGTCTTCAACTTCATCATGGAAAAAATCACTACCTTGTGTCAATTGAGGAGATAAATCATTGAACGAAGAAGTGAGAGAAAATGGATTATCTCTTATGCATGTCGATGTGCTATGAATGGTACGACACAGGGGAAAGTGGAGTGAAGAGGAATTTTCAAGATGGACGTTTGCTTTGACCGGTGTGCATTCTAGATATGAGTTAGAGTGTACATGATAGAACAACATACCACATGATGTGTTTGGCCATTCATCACAACATAATGAAGCATGAGAGTGATGACAACTGAAGACTGGAGGTTCATCAAAAGAGTTAATTGTTCATGATTTTTCACCAAGATTAGTAGATTGAGAATTGATCCAGACTGAAAGCTCATTGCCTTGTGTGAACCATTTTGAAGCATAGAAGAGGAATTTATTGTGTCTTCACCTTTTTTCTCCTCTGACTATGTGATGTGACTACCTTGCACATGACTACAATTTGAGCCAACAACTTGAGAATCAAGAGAATGCGCACAATTGGCGAGTGAAGTAGATTGATCAAGTGAGTCATGGTACAAGGAGTCATGGCTTGTAGATGATGGAGGATGGAAGAGATGTAGATCAAACTCGAGAATTGGGTTATGAATGGTGATTTCCTCTTGTGGAAAGGAGGAATGAGTCTTTGGCATAGGATTTCTAAGTCATACTGGAATTTGCTCCATTGGAGTGGGAGACAACTCAGAAGATGGTCTGGGAACATGCTATGCAAACTTCTCAGCTTTGTGACCATTTCAACGAGGCGCCCTCCACACATCTTTCTCGGCTTTGTGACCACTTTGTTGGGGCACCCTCTGTGCAAATTTATCAACTTTCCAATCCCTGCAATGGGGCACCCTCTGTGCAGATTTATAACATTTCCAATTGCTACGAGGGGGCACTCACTTTGGGACCAAAAAGGGAGGAGGAAAGGGAACGAATGAGGTGTTGTGATCCTTCTTTACAAACTAAGAGGCATCATGATCCACAAGATTTGAGGAGGAATGGAAATCAGGAGGTTCGACGTGTCGGGAAACATGAACAAAGAATTTCAACTCTTGGCTCATTATGTCAAGGTTCAAAAATTGTTCAGGAATGTTGTGACAGAGATGAAAGAAGAAGGTAGAAAAGTCCTCAATCAATTCACCAAGATTCATTCTTAAATGAGAGATTATTTCATAGACATGTTGGTGATTATACTTATCAAAGGAGTGATAGATCTCCTTGAGGAGAGTAAGAAGGGAATGGACAGAAGTAGGTAGTAGGGTATGAACCACCGATTATCACAAACTTCAATGGTGTGGAACAAAATTATGAAAACAAGCTCTTCACTATTGATTTCATGAGATTCTTAGAAGTGAAGAAAATAAGAAATATGCTTAGTTAAAGATGTTTTCTCCTCATTGTCAAACTTTAACATGGACAAGTGAATAAGAATGTCATTGGAGAGTGATAGTTGATTAAGGAAGAAACACCCCTGGAGCACGATTTGTGTATGATCCATTTTGATAATAGATTCAAACATGATGCAATAGGCAAGGATTTTCATCTGGCCCTCCTTCTAACAAAATTTGTGATATGGTGTTCGAACTGCCAACAAAGGGGATCTCCACGATATGAAGTCCCAACTAGACCTCACACCATTTGGTGTAGGAGTCCCATTTGGTATGATGGCCTAGTTTCCATTATCTTAGATATTTTCCTTAGAGCTTGATGTTCAGCACATGAGACTATCATGCTTGTAACTTCACGAAAGAGAGGCCAATGTGCATGGTGGGTGCTTAGTGTAAATATGTTTATGGGTTCTCTTAATGTCAAAAGGGGGGAGGTAAAGTGAGGCTCTTCATGAGGGGGAATAGTCCCAACCTTGGAAGAAAAACACATGAACAAAAAGAAGGCTTTGTCTAGTATCCAAAAAAATAATTTACAACGGATGCAGAAGTTGTGAAAACTAAATTTCAAGGGAGAACACGTAGATCATCGGGACGAGTAGTCCACACAGGGGTGACAGTCATTAAAACTGATAAAACGTAAAGATGGTATGTCTAATTTCTGAAGGAGTAATCCACACAAACGAGACAACAATGATGAACAATACAACACATCTTCAATAATACGAGTACTAAAATAATTGAAGTAGTTCAACTATCTTAGTACAGGTTAAGAAAACATGCATTACAAATGGATACAAAACATGGCATGTGAAAATGTGTTTGCTTGAGATAGGCTTTTGAGTTAAGGAAAATATCAAAGACACATCTGTACACCATACATCACTAGCCCCAATAGTGGGACATTGGTTCCACTCTTTGTTCCTCAAAGAACAAACTACAGACTCTCAAGGTTATGTGGGAGGAGCTAAGCTGAAAATTCTTTTTTCATGTACAATGAGGGGGTATATAGAACCAAGGGTTAACTGACCCTTGTGACTCTTCTACTTCTCTCATCACTATTCGACTTACATGAATCTTCAACTTCACCTATGGGTCTCTTGGACTTTCATGTTACATTACATTGATTACAAGTATGGCCCATAGTAGTGATGTGGCCGAGACGATTCATGACACAACTCAACATGACACTGCTAACATGTACATGTTGACCACGGGGTCTATGTCAAGCTGCTATCTTGTTGAGTGATGAGCATTCTCTCTATGTATCATATATTCACCTCAGCATGACGAAGTGTGTGGGGTATTCGATGGTATTCGTGTTCGCTTGATGGTGCATGTGTATGTGTCCGCTCCCCTTGCTTCATGGTATGCTTCATGTGTTTGTTCAATCATGAGCAAGTCTTCTAGCATGCGCTGCTTCTTCATCTCGTTCATCATCACACCATGTTCCATTCATGTACCTATTTCTAGAATCACTCATGACGAGATGACATCAAATCCATAAATATCCTAGTCTAACATGATGCATTTTTTTCCATGATCTATTTGGGTGACTAGGAGGGAGGTCAAGGTACTAAGAGTGCATAGACCATAGCTCAGGCTGAGATGCAGGACTACAGAGTGTGGCTTGCACTGCTGGGAAAAACTACGTTGTTTTCAATGGGAGACACAATTGTGTATTTATGGAGAACTGTGATAGCTGCAATTCGAGACACTTAGAGAGATTACTATGCAAATTCTCAAGGGGGAGCCCGACAGGGCAGCTGGGAGACTGACAAGAAAAATTATGTAGTTTTCTAGAGTGAGGCCATGCAGAGGTATTGAGGATTGTTGACCAAATCTGCAAAGTTTTCCAAGGCAAGCTAGGACAAAGTTGTTGAGGGACTAGTAGGAAAAACTATGCCATTTTCTGGAGCAAGGCGATGCGAGCTTCGAGTGAACGGGCAGGAAAATATGCGCAGTCTCCAAGGATAGTTCATAGAAACGTAGTAGGCAACTTCTGTTGAACGCTGTGTAATTTCCAAAGGTAGTGTAGAGTAACCATTCAGCGGACAACAGGTCATGACTGCTTAATTTCTAGATTCAATGTAAAGTGGGGAAACGGGGACTTAACAGACATGACTGTGCAAATTTTGAAGAGAGTGTGAGGCAAGGAGTCTAGGTAGAAGCTAAGCATGCATGCACAATTTTGTAGAATAGTGCGGCCTAAGGTCTCGGTGTAGTGCATATTTTAAATAGACTAGAGGGAGGCATGAATGATGATGATCATCCTAGGAGATAGCTTCTACGTAGTTTTGGGAAGAAACAGGGTTACTAAGGGCTAAGACTATATAGTGCAGCTTAGTTGGGGTTTGGTTGAAGGAGGTTTCCCAATCAACAAATATTTCGGGAAAGATGGCTAACTGTGGGAGCTAGTGAACTCGTTCATACATGAACTTGTGAATGCACACTTAGCATGACTCGATGGCAAAGGCACCTCAAACCAACAAGCCAAACATGGAAAATCATGACCCTCTACAGGACTATAAAATGGTGAAAGCGACAAGTGCGATACTTGGGATGGACCTTCTGGCACCTGTGATGACACTTGCGTGACAGTGGTTACAACATTGTGTGTGAGTGTGATGGGTGTTTACATAGTTGAAACAACTCATGCACACAAAGGCAAACCTTCAATATCATGAGAACAAGGTCACAAGAATGACATAGCAATCAACATGCCAAATGTGATAGTTGTTCAAACAAGCAAAAAGGAGGCAAGACATGTAGAGGAAACGCATGAAGTGACTTTTGTGTTTATACACATGCATGTTATTGAAGACAATATGATATGATAATGATAAGAAGACCTCCAAACTATACTAAGAGATGTACTTCAAAAAGGTGTTCTTTACTTACCATATTTACCCTCAAGATGATCATGCATCTAATGAATTTTTCATGCATTGCCACCACTTAGTCTCTTGGTCCTTCTCCTCAACTCCTTGGGAGTGATCTTAGTAGGTCACATTTTCTTGTAGTCACTAAAAGATAGATCAGTGGAGTTTCAAAGGGTAGTGAGTGTTGTTGGGATGAAGCCCCAAGAGGCCCATCTATGCATTTTCTGAATGCAAGATAGCTAGGGAAGCTTGGATAACATTGCATAATTTTGAGCCATAGGACACTACTGCAAGATGAGGTCTTGTGAGGACACCTCTACGTAGTTTTCGAGTGAAGTGCAGCCTAGGAAGCTAAGAGGCAATGCTATGTAGTTTTTAGATGCAAGGAACTATTGCAGGATGGGTTCTGGGAGGACACGTCTCTGAAGTTTCAGGTTGCAACGCAGACTAAGGTGCTGAGGGACAATACTACACATTTTATGGACATAGTGAGTTCCGACTGGGGGGGAAGACGTTGGAGGAAACCATTATGTATTTTCATATGCCAAGGGAGGTTGGGGCCTCCATGCACTATGCAGCTCAAGCAGGAAAGGGAAAAATCTTAAGGGTTGCAGAAGAAAAGTGCACAGTTCTGGGAAGTTGGATGAGGCTAGTTGCTTGGGAAATTGGCTAAGTCTGAGATTAGTGAAACATATGTAAAAAATGCTAGGAATCAACTACACACAAACACTTAGTGATACAATGTAGACCATCCATAATGTATAAAACATACTCTAATTTATGCAACAAACTTCGTGACAAGAGTGCATGAAGTGAGTGTGAAATGTGTCTATGTATTGAAAAAAAATTATACACGCAAGATTTCCCTTGAAGCAAAACAACATTCCCTTTGCACGAAAAACAAAAATCCCCATGCCAAAAGTTGACACATACTGCATAAAGACGAGAATGTGAACAAATCTTAAGATCAAGGATGAGGCTTGAGATCATCACCTTACCAACATGTGACCAAGGAATGATCGATCGAAGTTTCCAAGGTAGGCTCTGAAATCTACATGTGAGCCAAAATTTCGAACGGTGGTTGTAGCCGCTACGACAAATTCCAAGCATAATCTTAGTCGATAGAAAGATAGATACCCATCCATCTTTGCTTGATAAGTTTGGTTTTAATAGTGCTTAAAACAGTGACCTTGCAATCATCAAAGCCACATCTCTCTATAGCAAAGGAGGCACATTGTATGTTAGATTTTCAGGAGAGGTATCGCTAATCACACCTTAGTGTGATTCACCTTATCTTCTCTGTGCCATGCACTATGAAATCAGGCTCGATATAGAAAGGATTGAAGGGTGTAAACTTCGAATAGGAATTGAAATAAAATTAACTAATATTCCTCCATCCAAATTTAGCTTTAGGTTCTGCATTTCATATAAAATAGTTATACCTCTAAGAAAAAATCGATCATCAATTACTTGGTCCAAAATTTCCTAGCATGATAGTTGACTCCATAAGGAACTGGTATGAATTATATAAATCTAATAAAATCCTTAAGTCTTCCTAAATCTAAAACAACTACTTGGTCACTTGACACTGTCTCCTGAGCTGGTTGGTTCCCAACTAGTTATCCATCATTCCATTTCTGTAGGGTCTACTCCACTTAGCCTATTGTTGGGAGACAACTTAAATAGAGGGATTGGGGATTAGGATGACAACCCTCGATCTCTAAGCCATTTCTGGGAATAGAGTTTTCTTGTCCTTGGTCCTCACAAAATTTTTCTAATCTTCTAATATTTTACTCTATTCATTAGCCTATCAAAGTGGCACAACTTTTTTGGTGTTGTTACCGAGATATTAGTTTTATCTTGTTGCAAGATTCATGACATCATTTTTTATTTTTATTTTCTTTCATCTTTCTATATTGCAATCAAGCAAGCAACACCAACATTTCTTAGTGTTGTTTTCGGGGACCAACTTGTTGGGCCTTGGCTTTATGACATTCATATCATTAATATTTTTAATCTATTATCATTTTTTGTCCCATCAACGCTACATCTTTTAGCGCTATTTAATCTCTTCATGTTTTCATCACCGTATCTTTCGTCATCTCACTAATCCTTTCATCTACACCTTCAGCATATTGAAATTTAGGTTCATTTCCTGTTTGAGTGGTGATGCCACTTATTCATCCATTTACTCCTAGACAAGAAACCCTCCCTGATATCCATTTGCTTCTTTTAACTGATCTTTTGATTTCTACCTTTGAAATCCTAAAGCTAGATTCATGCTCATGTGGCGACTCCATTACATTCATCTCTTACAAGAATTTCTTCTAGAAGCTCACTTCTTGTGGATATATTTTATTTTCTTGAGAAAATGTCTATCTCTCAAACATCAATTTGGTTGTTCATTTTCCCTCATTTAAGCGAGTCATCATGGATACTCTTCATGATATTCCAAAAGAGGCTTTTCATAAATTTCGTTTTCTCTCAAGTGGTGATTCAGCCACTATTGGAGAGCATCTCTTCAGGGTTACTCTTATAATAGCTATATATTGTCTTCCTTCACAACATAATAATGAATATTTCAAGATACATCTCTTTTCCTTTTCCTTAGAAGGTGATGCTATGGATTGGTTTCATAATTGTCCGGAGGATTCTTTCGCTTCTTTACAATATATCATTGATGCTTCTAAAGATAAATATATGAAACAACGTGGCTCTCCTTATGCCCCTATTACTATGAAAAATAGTGAAAGTGATATTGTAAACAACTCAACTATCGACGGAAGATTTCAAGACAAATCTCATGTTGAATAGACTAGTACCATTACAAGACAAATCCATGATAGTGGAGAAGAAGAAACAAGTTTTCAAATCAATTTTGACAATGGTAAGTGTCATGTTAAGGAAATCATTCACATGGTTAAAGAAACCTTGTTAAATCGGGATCAAGTAATCAAGAATAAAGAGGTTAATCAGGCACAACTTATTATATATGGAACTTAGACAAAAAATTTTAACAATTGATCATGCCAAGGAAATTGATTCTATATAGAACATGTTATTAGCCTTAAAGGAAAGGGTAACAATAATGGAATTCAATCACTCCAATCAAATTACTTCCATGGAAGAAAGACATGATGAAGAAATGGCTATCATGGAATTTTATCACAACAATCGGTTACCTACCATGTAATAAAATCATAAGAAAGAGGTAAACTATATGATTCATGGGCATGAAAGAAAAGAATGATAAAATTATAAAGGACATAGAAGTTGGTCAAATATCTCTTCAGAATGGATTATTGGCCATAGAGAAAAAACAATTGCCATGTGTTATAAATATGCAAGAAATGGATACCATAAAAAATATTAAAGATATTGGAAGTTAATCATTCAAATTAGATGTCCATTATTCATAATCATATGATTGCAATGGAAGAAAAGCACACTCAGAAAATGAAAACTACTGAATCCAATCATATCAATCTACAAGACAAATTTGTGAAAATTGAGTTCAATCAAGTGAAATTAATAGTAAGGAAATCCAGAGAAAGGAGATCATAGGTACATAAGTTTCAACATGATCCATATGGTATATGGAAGAAAATCAAGGAGCATTCAATAGATCATAACTATGTCGTTCCATTACAAAAGGTCTTGTCTTGTTGTGAATATCTTGAGAAGGAGGCTGACCCCATTAACGATGATTTAGCTGAGGATGACATGACCAGAGAATAAATTGAAAAGGATCAAGTTATAACTCATAACACTTGTGAAAATGATCCATCATTTATCACATAACATATGCATAATTAAGAGAGGCATGTCACAAATATCTTAAATACTTCCTTTGAAAGTTCTCAAGCAGAATGTTCCACATCATCGGCAATACATCTTGCAAAAAATAAAAGGAACAAGGAAGCAGTTTGATGATTCTAATGGCTACAAGAAACTCGCTTTTTGGATAAGACAAAGTACTACCTTATGCAAGATTGGACTTGGCACATCTGAAAAACAACCCATAGATTTTCTTGAAAGCAAGCAAATTCTCAATATGCACTATATTGAATACATTTGATGCCACAATGCATCCCTTGTATTGTATCGCTAACCTTACACCCTGCTATTTCACCATTTTGACTTCGAAGCTAGATTAAATTTATATTTTAATGTTAGTAGAATAGTTAATAATTAAAGAGCTTCTATTTTCATGTGCTTATTGTTATATGCTAAATTTTGGATGGATGCTACTTATATAATCTTTCTTATTGCTTGGATGGATATTATGGATTCTCACATTCCTCTGATGAAAAACCGTGTCCTGAAGTAGAGCCAGTTGTTGACTACTCCGTGTCAATGACCCCATAGTAGTACACCCTTTTTTTCACAAAATGGATCCATCATGTTTGAGTATCCATTCCATTCAGACTTAATCATTAGCCGATAGTTTTATGAATATGACAACCCATTCTACATATGTAAAATGTAAATAATCTCAGTCTTGTCACGTCCGTATGTAACGACCTAGGTAAACCTATGGTTTTGGTGAGGATATCCATTCTAGGAGGTATTTTCTCCCACTAACTCACCTATGTCTCTAGACACAAATGATCAACAATATTTTTCCCTCCACTCTTACCCAAAAGCTAAAGTGGATTTTCTCACTAAAATCTTAGGCGAGTCCTAGTATTTTAGATCAGTTCTTTGTAAATGTTATTTGGGAATAATCCTTTCAATTTGGATAGATTATTTTTTTTCAAGTCACTTGGTCTATTGAATTATATATTCTATCGCAGAAATGGGTATTGTTTTAGGGTCTATAATGAATGGGTTTCCCCCTTCATGTATTAAAATGTAAAATATTGATGTAAATAATATTTTATGCATGGTCCCTCATAATTAGACACCATGGCTAAGCATTAGAGGGTTGGAAAAATAATTAATCCCGTCATAATTCAATTAATTAAATTTTCATGCCAAATTAAATTAAAATTGCTAAGCCATAAATTTAATTAATTCTATGTCTCACGTAAGTTTAAATTCTCTAAAGGAAAAATTTGTCGGTGTTAAAAAAAAAAATTTTAAAGGTCACAGGCCAAGGCAATATTGAAAATTTTTAGAATATTGGATCCTTGGACCTTGGTAGTTAAGTCAAAGTCAATTCTTTTAGGTCATTAATTCAAAATTATATTTTTTAGTTAATTAAAAGAGAATTAAATGAAAAATGAAAAATTACTCAAAAAATGGAAATTTTCGATAAATGAGATTAAAATATAATCAAATATTTTTCAATGGTTGAAAATACTTTGATGGGGATCAAGTGAACTAGTAGTTACATAATTTACCTATAAATTAGTGGTCAGAGTCGGTGTTTTTTTCATCCAATTTTTGAATTGTGTATTAAGCTCTCAAGATCTCTTGTATATTCGATGGAATTAATACAAAAGTTTTGGGGTTTCAACTTGTGGTGGTGTTCATCTTAACAAATCTATGGTAACATCATTTTAATTTTCACAAATATTATTTGAAAATCACAAATCAATAGATCTCTTAGAATAATCTGAATACAAGTATCTCATTCAGTTTGTTACATCTAGCATAACATTTTTAATTTTGATTGAATTAGTAGGTATCTCTATTGCCTCTTAATTTTATCTTATTTTATTTCTATACATGGTTTGATGGTTGATCTAGTGTTATCAAAAGATCTCTAAGATTTTCATTGAGCATTTGGGGATAGATCTTGGTTGGATCAGCCAACTCTCAACATATATTGTGTGAAGAGCCTACCTCATACTAATTCCAAGATTGATATAAAGATTACATTTTTACGCATTAAGTTTTTGGGCTAGTGCCTCTCTAAAAAACCAAAATATTTTAAATATTTTTGTGGAAAATATGATAGATCTGGCTAGGAAGAGCCTTAGATCATCATATCTAGGAGAAGAGTTGGATTCATATTCCTTAGATCTAATATATATATAACTCATTTATATTAATTTGTGATTATCTTGTATAAATAAATTTTTCTTTTTTCTTTTTTCTTTTTTTATTTAGGTCTAGGGGTTTAATTTTTTATTTTTATATATCAGGCTCTTGATATTTTTGTTTCCATTTTGCAGGTGTGGATCTAAAGGAACAATTTAATTTGGACTGAGATCTAGACCCTGGATGGAAAGAATGATCTCAATACCATTTTCCAGGGACAAATTATCCAAAATTATTCTTAGTCTGAGGGTTTCAAATTTAGATCTGGGGATTTCATAAATTTTTCCGAAACAAATTTGAAGCAGACATATATTAGTTTAACATATAATTTTATAGGAAATTATTTAATTCTTGGGATACTTTTCCCTACTTTGAAACCCTTCAAATTTGCTTACTAATCCCTCTGCATTTTTTCCTTTCTTTTCCTTTGCTAGAAATCGATCCTCTCTGATGTGTTTTTTTTCTCCTCTCTGTGTAAAATTTGACTCTCTCTTTCTCTCTCCTCCAAATCATAGCCCTTTTCTTGTTGCAATTCATTCCTTCCTCGTTCTTTTAATTTTTCCTTTCCTCTAGAAATCCTTCTTCATTCCTTTTCTACTCCTTTCTCTTTGTTATATGTGGTCCTCATTATCCTATGTGTTTTTTTCTTAAATCGTAGCCCTAATCCTTCTTTTCTCTCAACCCTTTTCTCCTAGCTGACTTTTATTCCTTCCCTAGCACATTTCATTCCCTCTCTACATGCATGTTGGTTTCTCTCTCCCTACAAATGGGTTTCATCTCACTGCTGCCACCTGCGTCTTATCCCTACCCCGTAGTATTTTCTTATTCATCTCACCATCTCCCTCGTTCCCTTGTTGTCTTTCACTCCCTCATTCACATCCCTCTCCTCTCTTGACCTACACCAACTCCTCTCCCTCTACGTATCTTCCCTTCCAGTTGCTCCCTCCTCAGGTATTTTCTTCCTTCAACCAGTGTACAAAAGGATCTCCATTCCATTGCCTTTACACTCCTCAATTTTGACCTAGTCCCAAAGTAAAACAAATCAATTTTTTCCACCTTAATGCCTTCATTCGATTTTATTTCAAATTTTTGGGGTTTAGCCTTCTAAAAAAGAAAATTTAAATTCGATTTAAATTTTGATTTAATTTTAGATCTGATGTGTGGCCTTTGGCCCACTAAAAACAAAAATTAAAATCAACTTTCTCATAAAACTTTGGCCTTTTAAAAAATCAATTTTTTTTTTTTTTTTACTTTTCTTCACATTAGAAAGATTCATTTTGTGGCTTTAATTTTTTTTTTTCTTGAATCATTTATCAAATTAAATTCAATTACATTCAGTAAAGATATGACTAAAGTTATTTTTCTTGGATCTTTTGTGATAAGGATTTTTGGGGATATTTTTTCTTAAAGTAAAGTTTTTTTAATCTTTCCTATAATCAAGGAAATTCTAAAATTTTAAATATCTCTAAGGTTTGACTAAAAAAATGTAATCTCTCCATAGTCAAGGAAAAATATAATAATTTTTTTAAATATCTCTAAGGTTTGACTAGAGGAGACACATATTTTCTAGATTGGAGTATTTAAGAAAATCATTTTAATTTGGGGATTGCTTGAAGTTTTTATTTGATTAGCATTCAAATTTCATGGTTTTTTCATGGTAATAA
Organism: Pinus taeda; assembly: GCA_000404065.3. NCBI lineage: Eukaryota > Viridiplantae > Streptophyta > Pinopsida > Pinales > Pinaceae > Pinus > Pinus taeda. Next base: position 58,396 of record APFE031707659.1, on the reverse strand, counting down.
ATTTTCAAAATTTAAGTGTTAATCCTTTTGCATGCTAAATTTCATGATCATTGACATTGGGTTTTGAATATTCTTGTGCCTCACATACATTGATATTGCTCATCGTTTAATTAACTCTAAGAGTGGGTTTATTTACTTGCAATTATTGAATATTTCATGCATATTTAATTTTGAGAAAATTTTCAAGTAATCATTCGATACTCTATCATGGAGTAGTGGAAAATTTCATATCTTCCATTTTGTAAATTTAGTATTAGAGCATCTATATAATTAGAATTTATCTTCAGGGTGATATTAAAGAATTGTAAAGATGGTTTTTTGGGGGAGAGGTCTACAATTTGAACTAGGGTTTTGCTTTAGGTTTTTGTCACTGGTGACCATGGCGGGGGGGTGGAGGGAGTTCATCTCCCTCCTATAGTCAATTGGTTGTGGATAGAAGTAAGGGAGGTGGATCACATCACCTCAAGAAACCAATGGAGATGGTAACAGAGGCTACAAATACAAAAAGAAATAGAAACCATCATACCTCAAGGGCAGGAAGAGAATCATGAGGAAGCTAGTAATGACAAGAGGACATAAATTAGCAGTCAGAAATTTGCTCCTATGAGTACATCTAGGCTATGTAAACCCAAGTCAACCACTATCCCTTGAGTCATTTTAAGTGATCCAATGATGTAGGTGCACAGAGAACACATGGTAGAATATGTTTTTATCTATAAATTTATGTGGATTTAGCCGACAAAGAAGGCTTTCTGAGCACAGATACGGAACCACTGGAAACCAAAGGGGAACATTAACTTGCACCTTGGTTCGAAGGGCTTCTTCACAGTGGTGTTCACAAGCTTAGAGGATAAAGACAGAGTGTTCGAGGGAGGACCCCATTTTTACACTTCTACAAGCCTTCATATGAGACCATGGGTAATGAATTTTGTCCCAGAATGAGAAACCTTCACCTCATTGTTGCTATGGATAAGACTCTACTCCCTTCCTTTAGATTATTCATTGGCGGAGTCTCTAAAGGCTATCGACAACAAGCTAGGGCATTTTATAAAGATCTTAAATGTTACTCTAAGAGGAAAATACACTTCCTTAGCTCAGATATGTGTGGAAATGGACTTATCTGGGGAATTTTCGGATGTAATCATTTTAGAACTGTATGACCAAGAATTGATGTAGGCAGTGGACTATGAACACATCCCATTTAGGTGTCGTAGGTGCCAAGAACTCGAGCATCAATATAGGGACCACCCATTGAACAAGATTGAGAGAAATACGAAAGCCACTACAGGCAAGGATCCCGAAGGTTTTATTAAGGTTCGGGGTAAAGGGAAAGGAGGAAAGTGGTACCAAAAGAAAATTAATGAAGACGAACAACCAAGCCACAATAGTTTCAAGATCTTATAAGAAGAAGTTGAAAACAATGGGACAAACCGGGAATTGGAGAATATTCCCACTGAGAACGAAAGCAATGATAATATGAAGGATATACCAGAAAACAACAAACACAAGGATGATATGCTGAGAATTATGGAGCTTAGTAGGGACCATGAGATGACCCCAAGTGAGGCTAGAATGGAAGACCATGAGCTGAAGGAGATTCTAGAGAGGGAGACTTTAGATATAGAAAAGTTTCTAGAGTAGGGAATTACCAAAGGGGTAGACACTCTATGAAAAGAGGAGTTTGATAAGGTTCAACATCTCTTCCTCTGAAGATCACAAACGAAGTGTTATGGAATCAAAATGGACCATGATAGCCAAGAGAATAGGGGAGTGAAAATGATGCAAGATACAACGATGCATTCTTCCAAGAACCGGAGTACGAAAAGAGGAAGGAAAAAACATAATGAGCTACTGAATGAATGTGGGAAACTTATGATTACTCAAGTAAGATGATGGATCTCACTAGTTACTCCTTTACAAACCTTTCTTAATGAATCTTATGACTTAGAACATTAGGGGTCTTAGAAGTAAAAGGAAACAAACAACTCTTAGCAGTAGAATAAAATAAGAGAAACCAAATATTCTTTTTATTCACGAAACAAAATGTTTGATGGAAAAGATCAGAGAGTTACACAGCAAATGGTTAATCAAGTATGAGTATCTAGAGGTTAAAGTGGATACCTTGGTGAGTGGGATTCTTACTCTATGGGATCCTCAAAATCATGGAATCCTGGATGCTAAAGATTCTAGGAACTATCTATCGCTGGTGATTCAACCTTTGGGTGATAAGGAGATATACACAATCACTAACGTCCATGGTACTCAAAAACTAGAAGACAAACTTAATCTTCTCACCTCCCTTGAGGAGTTGAGAGAGAGATATCTGGATATGCCCTGGATTCTGGGAGGGAATTTCACTATGATCAGATCTCTTAAAGAGAAAAGAGGCAGTACCAAAACACTAGGCAGAGATTCCATTGCCTTCTAGAACTTCATGGATAACATGGTGCTATTGGACACAGAAACAGTAAATGGCACTTTTACTTGGAATAATAAGATGGGAGGGGCTTTTCAAGTCACCTCTAAATTAGATATATTCATAATCTTAGAGGACCTCCTTCTCACAAGCCTTGATATGTCATCTTTAATCCTTCCCTTTGGAGGCTCAGACCACTGGCCTATCCAGCTTGAAGCTACTTTTATGGGTACACCAAGGAATGAACCTTTTAGGTTTGAAAATGTCTGGCTCTCTCACCATAACTTCACTAGTAATATTGAAAAATGGTGGATAGAAGATATGCGCGTTCAAGGCACTAAAATGTTCATGTTGTACCAGAGACTTAAACACATGAAATCTAGGCTTAAAGATTGGAACAAAAAATATTTTGGTAATATTTCTTAAGCCAAAAGAGAATTTGAGGAGAAAATCCAGGACATTATTCAGATCATCATCTGAGAAGGTTTTACTGAGGAATGGAAAATTTAGGGTGAATCTCTTCAGAACGAATGGGAAGATCAATGCATGCAAGAGGAGATTTTCTAGAGACAAAAATTGAGGGTGCAGTGGATTATAGAAGGAGAAAGAAACACGATGTTTTTTCGAAGATTAACCTTGGATCATAGATATCATACCAAAATTTAAAAACTTAAAGATTCTCAAGGGAAAGAGATCGTCTCTCACAAAGAAATAGAATCCATCCTAGTTCAACACTTCCTTAGCATAGCAGAGGAGCCTCTTGTCGATAGAACTCGGTTCATTAACAAATTCACAAAGTTCCTTCCTAAGCTTGTAACCAGACAAGACAATGACAATCTTAACAAGCCAGTGTCTGAAGAGAAGGTTAGTGAGGTTATCAATGAGATGAAAAATGAGAAAGATCTTGGCCCTGATGGTTTCAATGTGGACTTCTTCAAAGCTTTCCGAAAAATAGTCAAACAATATATCCTTGACGTTGTCGAAGACTCTAGAAGATCCAAAACTATTTTGAAACCTCTTAATGCCTCTTTCATAACTTTGATTCCAAAGCGAGAAAAATATATGACACCAAATAGATTCAAACCCATAGCCTTATGTAATGTGGTGTAAAAAATTATTTCCAAAGTGGTCGCTAACACTTTCAAACCACTTCTTCCTGTTATCGTCTCACAGGAGAAAATTGGATTTGTGGAAGGAAGAAAAATTCTTAACAACATCATACAAGCTCATGAGGTGGTAGACTCTCTTAAGAGTAATAAGCAAGCTGGTATGATCATGCATCTCGACCTAGCGAAATCTTATGAAAAGTTAGGCTGGTCTTACATCAGGGCAATTCTAAGAGCATATGGCTTCGGTACAACTGGATAAGATGGGTTATGGCCCTTATATCCATGGCTAGCTTCTCCATTTTGCTTAACGGTTCTCCCTCTAGAACCTTTATGCCTTCTAGGGGTCTCAAACAATGGGAATCCACTCTCCCCTTCCTCTTTGTTCTTGTGATGGAAGGGCTAGGAAGAGCAATTCAAATGGAAAATGTTGAAGGAAGAATCAAGGGTCTGAAACTTACCCTGGATGGTGCTGCTTCTACTCATCAATAATTTGTTGATGACACAATGTTGCAGGGCATTCCTATAGTCAAGGAACCCAGAGATTTCAAAAAAATCCTGAATTACTTTGCTTTGGATGATGGTATAGAGGTAAGCCTCGACAAATCAATGGTGTTTTTTTTCAACACTGACATTGCCATTCAGAGGAACGTCACTAGAATTCTTGGGTTTCATAGGGATTAGTTACCTTCCAAGTACCTTGGAATGCCTCTTATTGACAAACCTCTGAGCAAGGGAGTGTGGGAGCTGGTAACTAACAAAATTTAGGACAAAGTTAGGAAATGGACCTATAGGTATTTGAATTTGTCACAACATCTTGTGCTTAGAAAGGTTGTTTTGCAGGCTATATCCATTTTCATATTTTCAGCTCTTCCTACTTCCAAAGGAGTTATGCAAAAAATCAAGAGTATTTAATGAGATTTTCTTTGGGGTAAAGGGGAATATAAAAAGAACTAATCTTTCGTAGCTTGGGACAAGCTCTACAAACCTAAGGCCCATAAGTGGTTTGGGGCTTCATGACCACGAAATCCTCAGCAAAGTTTCGGGAGCCAAACATTTATGGACATGGCTCAAGAAATCAAAAATCCCCTGGGCCAAGCTTTGGAAATAGAAATATGAAAAATAATTGGCAGGAGAGGGATCATATCAGAAAGTTAGGGATGATCAAGGGCGGCCAAATTTTGAAGCTTGCTTGGGAGAATAGAGCCATTTTCTAATAGCATAGTTTCTGGGAGATCTGAGTTCGGAACCTTGCATGGTTTTGGGAGGATAACTAGCAGCAGGAACCAAATTTGTTTAGAGAAAAACTAACCACTCTAAAAAATGACACTCACAATAAAGGTTTACTTATGGTAAGCGACTTCTAGGATCAGGTAAGGGATAATGGAAAATGGAAAATGTGGAAGGATCTTGGTTATAGTGAAGAGATTCCTTTGAAGGCCTAGACAGATTCCCTTGCTCTTGACCTGGAGCAGAGGAAAATTTTGCTGTCATCCTCAACACTAAAGGCACCTTTAACCTCAAAGAAGCTAAACGTATGGCCCTAGGTTTTGATTATCCAAACATTGGTCAAGTTTGGAATGACCTTTGGCAGAACTTAGAAAGGATGAAAATCAAATTGTTTATGTGGTGGGTTCACCAAAAGAAAATTCTCACATGCGAGAATCTTCTAAGAAGGGGATTTGTTGGCCCATCCAAATTCCATCTATGTTTCTTATAGGAGGAGATGATGGAATATTTACTAAACCTTTGCTCCTTTGCCTCAACCTTGTGGGATTGGGTAGCCTTATTCTTTAGGAAACTACCAGGGACAGACTCAACGTCACCAACACATTGAAGAATTGGAGGAAATAATTATTATGAAATGAACTCATTAACAAGGCTTGGACTTTGGTTCTAGGCTTTTTTATCTAGGATTTCTAGAAAGAATGCAATGGAAGGGTTTTCAAGAACAAAATAGGCTCGACCAAGAACATCATTGTCAAAATTTTATGATAGCTCAAAGATATCGTAGGAGCCATTATGTGGAAAATTCCTGAGGACCCTCCATCACCCTAAGATGCTACTATACTACTGTATTTGGGTCTCCATTCTCTAGTTCCCCAAGGCACTAATAAGGTTGTGAGCAAAACAACTATTGGTAAAGACGACTGGCAACCTCCTCCTCATGGGCTTTTGAAAATCAATATAGATGGGGCTTCTAAGGGCAACCCCAGGATGGCTGGATTTGGCAGTGTCATAAGAGATGAGAAGGGGCTCATAAAGGATATCTTTCACAATCATTTGGGGACTACCACTAATAACATGGTGGAGCTCATAGCCTTAGAGCAGTGCCTGGAAATCTTGATTGAGTCAAATTTACATAATTCCATCATTGAAGTTGACTTTGAATTGGTGATTAATGCAGCCAAGAAAAATTGTAATGGAATGAAAACTGGATAAGTGTAAAAACATTGGATGCTATCACAGGTATTTCAGAGTATTCATTCACACTTGCGAACCCTGATAACTGTCAACTTCATTCATGTGCAAAGAAAAGCTAATATGTTAACTGATCGTCTGGCGAATGAAGGAGTGGTATGTAAGGAAAGATATATATGGTACAATTGGAATTCTATACCCTCTACTAAATTGCATCATGATTGTCAACACCAAGCTACCAAAGATATGGTGCACTTCAAAACCATGAATAATCAGTAGGAGGAAGAATAGCGAAAGTAGGAAAGAGTGGAATTCCTTGAGCCTGGTTGAAGTACCGCAATAAATCCTAACCGTAAAAACTCAAATGGAGAGAAGACCAAAGAAGTGAAGTGTTGATGCACAGTAACCGTTGGATCTAGAATATCAATGGATGAGATTTGTTTGTGACGGGCAGACAGGATTAAGTCGTATAAGATGGATCTAAGAAATGAACGGCGGAGATTCAATCTAAGTACTAGTGGAAGGTGAAAGGCGAGAGTCAATATGGACCATCAAATCGACATGGTGGATTGACGGTGATCAGTAGACTAGCAGGAGTTGGAGACAGTGTAATCCTTGAGCCTGGTTGAAATGTTGTAGTAAATCCTAACCACTAATCCCACAATCAATGCTTATGTCACAGTCAACTATGGGGCTCAAGAGCTAGTTAATCCGTGTGTTACATGAAGGGCCACAGACTGTAGGATTTAATGGCCTTCGTCAACCAAAAAATATCAGCCCATAAATAGATCGAACTTTAACCTCAAGGGTGAACCTGAACATTTATAGATCAAGGTTGTATAATCCTTATAAGCAACTGGTCCGATGTAATGTCATTATGGACCATCGGATTAAATTGGTTTTGATCTACAACACTAAATCACCGAGTAGCTCTGTTGATTGGAGGAAGTATTAATCATTTGAATCAAGGTAATATCAATGGTGGATATTGAGCAATAAGGCTTGGGTGAGTGTACCCGAGAAGATTATAGGTGTGATTTCAATTTATTTGAAGTCCGGAGGTTATTGCATATCGCTTGTGAGAGAAATGAAATCACATGATGGTGGGATGTGATATTGTGATAGCCATTGATCTGGCAGACAAGATCAATGGTGGAAAAGAGAAATCGCATATCGCAAGTCAGGAATCCTATGTGCATATGCTTTTGGGTCCTTCTTACTCTACGATGCGATATATGATTTTGGGTTTTGCTGACCCTATTGTCTATTAACCATCAACGAGTCTGTCTTTTTTTGGTCTTTACACTTGTAAAAATGTGTACCATATGTAATGTTTTTATCGATTAATTGAAGGCTCCACTCTTACTTGACCAAAAAAAAACTGTGAAGACGACTTTTTTTCTCTTTGAGTTTGTTGAAGCCTCGAAAATCGTTGCTAGAACATGGGGGAAAACCACCTGGTTTGGACCTTGGTTAGCAACTCCTTTTCCATTTGTTGTAGTGGCTCCAAGTGGGAATAATGGGACAGTTTCCCAAAATATATTTTGATAGTGTTGATGGGGTGATATATGATGTAACAAGGGAATGATCAAGCTAAGTGGAGACTAATCTAAAATATTAAACACATGCATATATCCTAGTTTAAACAATATTTAAATATAAATATACCCAGGAATTAAATAAAGTTGTTGATCTACAATAATGTCCTATAACAATTGGTAATAAAGATCATTCAATTGCAACAAGAAGTGAAATCATTTAAAAATAATCGTTTTGGATAAATAGTTATACAAAAAAATTGTGAAAGATATATCGCATATAAATTGTTCATGTATTTAGAATAAAGTCAAAGCCAACATCATACTAAAGTGAAATAATGTTAACTATAATTCAGTATTTCACACATTAAAAAAATTGAAAGAAGAATTACTACCTCATACATAAACAAAATAAGATCATAAGATAAAAGTACCCTATATGATGAGTCTTGCTCATGTGCCTCAGCAATATTGACGTAATTCCAATCAATACAACATATTCTAAGAGAACAAAAGTTCATTTCAGTAGAGCATGTTAGACATTTAGGAGAAAATAGATATTGTTCCATTCTTTCCATCAGAACCTCCTCAAAGGTACAAAAGTGCATGTTTTGAATAATGTTTCTAATAAGATTTATGGACCCCTCTCTAAATGGATGAGATGGGTTTAAATACTAAACTATTGGTCCTAAAATACATTATTACAAAAAGAGTTGAGGAGGTTTAAATAACCTACCTCAGATTATGCAAAAATAAAACTAAAATAAAAATAAAACTAAGTGACTAACTCCTTTTAATGTGATCTTTGAGATCGCAAATATCTATCATAGGCTCGAGCTATGTTGGTTAACCGTTTGCAGATTTCAACTGCCCATCAGATATATGTTTGTTAGTGCTAGAACCATTTTCTGTGTGGAGGTAGTTAAGCATCGCAAGGTCATCCACTGGCTGTATGGTTTTACTAAGAACAACAAGTATGATTCCCAGTTTAGTTTGCCCATTTGTCTGATTACCTTCTCCTTTTCTTTTGTCACCTCCCTCGACTGTTGCTCTATCTATTTGGAATTTGGAATAAATCCTAGTATGGACTTTGCAACCAGGTTGCCACCATGCAAATTTTCATTGATGGCTTCTATGATGTTGTTTGTTATTGTTGCCGTGACTGTCGTTGCCCTTTCTACTTGCTTGAGTCGCAAATCCCAATCTGTGAACAATATGTCTTTATGTGATTCTTCCATCTTAGGCAGATCAACCTTTATCCCTTCTTTGGATTCTTTCCAAGTGATAAAGTCAGAAATCGTTTTATGGATTTTGTCATACTCAAGTCTCATGTCGACAACATGGCTTGTTACCTTATCACTCATCTCGCAATAAGGACTTGTTTGCGATATTTTCTGGCATAGAACTTCCTTTTGCTGCATTAGTTAGGAGTTAATGCTAATTACTTCCTTTATGAACTCATCAATTTGTGGATTTTATTTATACTTATCTTCATGGCTTGTATCCACAGATCTCTTTTAGCTAGGTTAGCCTAATGTTGTATTTGCATCTGTTCAGATTCCTGCCAGAGCTCGGATACTTGTAATTCTTCTTGTTGATTCCATCTCTCCTGAGCTAATTATTGGTCCAACATTAGAATATTTTTTTCCTTATCTCTAAGCAACATTTGGACTTCTTTCGCTTTGTCAATAGTTCTGTAGCATAGGCTCCTGCAAATTGCGACAGTCTTGTGAGGTTTTCAGATGGGTCCATGGGTGAGTCTCTCCATACAATGTCCATTGGTTCATTGTAGGGAGTTGTAATAGCTGCAACATCTAGCTTTCACTTATTCCTCTATCTCTTAATGAAAACTTTGTGGGTAGGACTATAAGACATATATAATGGAGGAATTTTCTCAATTCTCAAAATAATTTCTGAAGTGGGGGTGGTAGGAATGATCTCAACATCTTGAGTGCCTACAATTTTATAAACTATTATTTCTTGAGTTGACATGTGTTGTGGGGTTTGTATCTCATATGTTTCTTCATCCGTATGAAGCTTCTTGTTGAAATTCACCAATTCCTTTTCCAAATCAATAATTGGGGGTTTTGTTGACTGAGTGGAAGTAGAGGGAATTTATGCATGTTTCTTTTCTGATGCTTGCTCAGTTGTTTCTTCTATACTTCCAAATGTGTCCCTTTCATACTCTTTATTTTTATTGCTTCCCCCATTTTGAGACTACTTCTTTGAGTTCTCTGACTCGTGACTAGATGTCTCTTGGGTCTCTTCCTTGCAATTTTCTTTGGAGTTGCCCTCCAAGCTTACACTAAGAGTTGACTCCCTTATTGGTTCAATCTATAGTATGTCTAATGGGACCTTCAATAATCTCATTTTTGTTGTACACATGGAAAGATTCAACATCATTTGGGGAAAAAAGTAGTGATGTCATATGCATCACATATGAAAATGTTTCCTTTCATAGGAAGAGGTTATCGAAGGCATTGTCCTCATGGGTGAATGGTTTCATTTTCACCATAGTAGTGAAGTCCTTAATAGTGCCATTTGGGTCGTACTTCCTTCCTGGGAATGTAGAAAATCTTAGAGATTTCATGATCTCTGACTCCTTGCATGCTTGTCTGTTGGCTTGATGGACCCTGACCCAACTTCAACGTTAGTTAGCCAAGAAAATCCCTACACTACTAGGTCATTTGGTATCAATCCATGGAGCGTAGACTGAAGTCTCACTTGAGGCAGTATGGGGGATGCGAGAACCAAGTTTCCACACCTTGAGATGACTGTGATGTCAGTTTTCTATCATAAACTCTGCCTTTGCAAAGATCAATATGCCCATAGGGCTTATCAACATACTTCTTTATTCACCTTTCAGAACCCTTGTGAAGGTCTATGATCACCCTTCATGTTGGCTTGAGGGGGGTTGACACAGGTTCAGAGTTAATTAGCCAAACAAATCCCTACATTACTAGCCCTTTTGGCATCAGTCCATGGTGCACAGACTGAAGTCTCCCACAAAGTTGTATGGGGGGATGTTGGAACCAAGTTTCCATGGCATGGAGATGTCTAAGGGGTCAATTTAATCCAACTCTGTCTACCTTCACGTAGGTCACTCTACGCACTGTCTTGATTTGTGAGAGCTTCGTGATTTGTTAGGATTTCCTTTCACACGACCCTAACTAAGGGTTGAGATGCTTTCACGCTACTAGGGCAACGATCTATGTTATTTCCCCAAGTTACACCTAATATATTACTTATTGTTGGGCATGGAATCCCCCCTGAAGCATGTTTTGGGGCTTAAAGCCCATGTTTTGACCAAATAATGTTGTAAATCCCCACGAATTGCGGGCGCGAAAGTATGTTAGAGTCATAGGGTTGTCTTCCCTAGTTTGTAATGTAATGTTGGCCTACCCATGGTCCATGGATCATGGGATTGTATAAATAAACTGAGGCTCTAAGTGTAAAAGAGAGGAAAGTACTTGAAGAGGAGCGAAGTATAAAGTAGAGAGGTAGAAGAATAGAGAAGTGTGAAGTGTGTCTTTGATCGTAGAGTAGGAGAAGGATCTATAGCTAAGTGCGCGGACCCCTATAGCTAAGTGTGTAGGGCGGAGCCGAGTCTGTAAGCAAAGAAAGTCAATAATAAAGATAAGTTTTATCTAAATTATGTGTATCTGTTCTTGGGTTATTATCTGTTGATATGAATTGCAAGTGCAGTGTTTATTTACTGCACGCACTTGTATGAATGCTTTATATTTCTAAGTATACTTTTAAGAAATGTAACATGATTGTTTTGAGCCATTGATTTATGAATTCATTAAACTTTTCAAAAGCTTCACGATTCAAATTCACCTTTGCCTGATCGAATGCTTGTTCAAATGATTGAGTTGATTGTAAAAGATCTTCTTAATCATTAGCCTCATGGTTAAAGGGCTTAATCTTTACTGCCATATTAATATTGTGTGCTATTTTTTGTGGGTCAAATTGCCTCTTTGGAAGAGTATGGAGCCTGAGGCTCTCTAGGCTTAGTAATTCCTTGTTTCCATGGTTGAAATTTGTCAACAAAAAAGAACCACACCAGATGGGAAAGGATGGCCACAATGACTTTTTTTTTATCTTTTAGGGTCTTCGTTAATCCTTGTCCCATAGTATGGTGGGCTATTTCTCTTTCTAATAGCTTGTTAGAGACATACAAAGGGAGTACATGTGGGTATGCTATACTACCAAAAACTCTGATACATGCAAACCATTCTTTAGCAAAATACTGGCTGGCCTACTACGAGAAGGTGTGTAGCGACTTCTTTAGAAAATCTGGGGGCTTCTTAAAAATCAATTGATGCAATGGTAAAATAACATCGTGGCATATTTTATAAAAATGGGGGATAAAATGGGATTCCCACAACGGTTTTTCATTGAGATGGATGGTGTAGGGGTCTAGCAAAGTCCATTTCCAACCCATGATTGGAAACTTAGTACAAAAACAGATGGCATCCATGATATAGGCACTAAAATAAAATGGAGGAAGGTTCTCTGCCGAGGTATACCTATTTTGACGATATTCAGAAATGACAATGGCTACATTATCAGATAGGATAATGGCCCAATTCATTAGGTGCGAATTGACACATGAATCTATTAAAGGGATCCATTCCATAGAGAACTTGGTATTATTAGGCAATCCATATAACCTATATAAGATAGAAGCTGCATAGATATGGGGATTTTCCAAAGAAGCTACGAGGTACATACCCATTTTAGCATATTTGAATTTGTTCTCTAGCACTCTCCAACCCTGAATCATCTTTGAAGGGTTCGTCATTTTTCTTTTCGAACTTCGTCATCTATGATTTGTCATATATGTCATGAGGGTTAGGAAGATGATACATTTGGTTCAGGTCTTCAGCTTTGAATGATCCCATTAGCTCCATCTTTGAGTTTCTGAATTATCTGTCTTCAATAGTAAAATTTTCCACCACCTACCTAACCATATGAGTGTATGGGAGTATCTTAGCTCTTGCTCTTATTCTGTGAAGAAAAGAGAAAGTAACATCTTTGAATTGAACTCCCAAAGGTTTTATTGAGTTGGTTGTTGCCTTGGTGACTGTAATTTTAGGCCACTAATATTCAAGTCTGTTGTATATAACTTCCCATGCCTTGACTCCTCCATGAGCACTGCAAATCATATCAGCGAATATGGGCCACATCTCTAAAACTTCAAACGCTCAAATGCTCTACTTTTTCTGCTTTTTCATTACCTTTCATAATGACATCTCTTTTGAAGCTTGCCTAAAATGAAAGAGATATATCAACGCACATAATAGAGGGAAATTAAGGCTAAGAGCTCTTTGAAATGACTTTGAATTGTGGGATGATTTTGAATGAGATTTCTGTTTTAACTAGCGATAACTTCAAAACATCAATTCTTCTCCTCGAGCTGCTAAACATTAATTACTCTGTCAAACCACTAAATATTTCATTATAAATCAGTAACTTCCCATGATTGACACCTTATTTGCTCATCGCAACTTTCAAACATTGTAATATAGCGTTTCTTGGAGTTAATGCAAAATGCATTTGCAAAAATCACAATATTGCATTTCGCAAATTTTTAAGGGGTGACACAATGGCATGTTTTATTAATTTGTGACTTGCAAAGTGCGATCATGTGTTCTTAAGGTGTTGTGGTCAGAAAATTGCAAAGGGGATCTTATCACCTATCAAATTTCATGATTTTCTTTAAGATGCTTATAATTGTCACATGAAAAACTACGAAATGTGATTTGCAGTATAGGTTCTAAGCATGGGTTGTTTTATAAGAGTTTTTATGGTAATTTGTAGAGTTAGCATTTATTTTCGAAGCCTAAAAATTTAAAAGGGTCCCCATTTATATGACAAATATTAACTATTACTCTGTATAAATTGGGGGTTGTTATATAGTACAACGCCATCTTCTACTGACTTTGGTCAACAAAACTAGTCAGGCTGAGACTACATGCTTTTTGAAGTATCAGATGTATATCTTTTTTTTCTGAATGAATAGAATGTTGACTTAGAGAAAAATATCATTTATATTAATAAATATAATTTAACAATATTAATAACAATGTTTTATTATAATTACATATTACCATTTGTAATATAACATATAATAAATTAGAGAGCATGGTGGGCTCCAGTATTGTAGCAATAATGCTACAACTCCTGGGACTCCCTTCTTTACTTTTATCAACTCGGTAGTTCGTAACAAACTTGGAAGCAACGGTGCTATATGCACAAGTACTAGCTCTTGCCGCAGGCTGTCACTTGATCAGTTGGCACAAGTCCGTTAGGAGCTTAAGCCAACTTCTATGAGCTCTTAGAAGAAGCTTTTAACTGTGATGGATGAAAGCTAACTCAACAGAGGCTAATCTACTTGCAAAAAGAAGTTGAAAGCTGAAAAGAAACACAAACCCTAGTTTTACCGACTAGTGCTACTGGTCAAGGAAAGAGATGGAAGTGGTGGAACTGGATTCCATTGACTCTTGGAAAGGTAAAATGCATGTGAATAAGCTACTTTTGAAGAGAAATATGGAAAAAACATCTTTTTTGCATTTTTGAGTAATTTCGCAGAATTATTATGCATGTGCTTTGATTATTTTTTATTATGCAGAGGTTGATTGGAAAAAGGAAATGGGCTAGCCACTTGCAGGAGGTTGGGAAGGTGAGAAGAGGGCCCAAGGGGTCCCTGCAACCCTTCCAAAGAGTTTCACACTGTTCAGACCTAGAAAAAATTCTCACGTGATCTTCTACAAGAAGTCTGCAAGGGTTCTACAGGATGTTCTATAGGATGTTCTACAGGATGCTCCGAAAGAGGATTTTTGAGGGTTGGTGGAGGAAAAAAGGTGGGAAAGTGGAATTGGGGGATGGATGAGGATGTGAAGGGGTCTGGGACCTGGTGAATGGAGCTGAGGAGTGATTAAGGTGATTGGATTCGTTCGAGAATGGAGGAAGCAATGATGCACAAGAGTGTAGGAATTAGAGTAAGTGATAAAATGTGGCAAATGAAGGAAAAGAATTTGAGTTAGGTGGTGGAGTAGGTTTTATTGATGGGAGAAGGGTAGGCAAGGAGGTATTGCAGGTGTTCTGCACGGTATTTTCCAAGACTATTCAAACAACGACTATGAAAACCAAAGATCTAGATATTTTGACCTAATTTGACATAAAAACCAGAAACCATGATGAATAGAAGTTTATTAGCAGAAAATCATGTAAGATAACTATGAAAACTAAGCAAGAATAGATCTAAGCATGTAATTACAGCTGGTATCAACTTTTGCAACTAAGAATCTAACACTAGCAATTGCATGAAGAGGCAAAAACATTATTTTTTGTGGTAGCAAGTATGCCTTGGTCCTAGCTCATGGTCCCAAGGAGGGAGAGGTGAGATTAATGATTTCTTGGTTCCTTTTTGTAGGTTTTTTCCTTTACCAAACTATCAAATCAACCCGAAACATGAAAAACTATTTCAATCATCAAAAATGACCTAAGTAACCAAGCAAGATTTTAATCTACTAGTAGAAATTATTGTATGAATGCAGCAAAAACATATAATAGTACACAGAGGAGGTCCTACCACTTGGCTTGGGCAAAAACCCAAGAGCTACAGGATCCTAAGAAGAACCTTAGAGCTGATGCAAAGTGAAACTGATCTCCATTACTGAAAAAATAACCATGTCACAAAAATGTTTACAGCAAAATCTCCAAAATGAGCTGAAAGGTAGAGCACCACTAAAGTGTGAAATACAAATGTTCAAGAAGTAAACTACGAAGGTTGGAAGCCTTCCTACTTATGCACTATGAGGACCTCAAACAACCCTCCTTAATTCAAGGGGCTTGGATGCTCAAACTGCAAGTAATCATCCACTTCACAAAAGTTGTTCGGCTGCCCTTGGGAATCATCTTTGGTGGGCTGTTGAACTCTGAGCTGATGGTGGAGAACTCGAGGAAGGGGACATTTAGTGTAAGAGACACCCTTCCTACAAATCCTCAGCCTTGTTCCCTCAGATTTCACTGTTAACTAGCTCATAAATGTTTGACCTTGGTCCAAAAGTTGTCCAAAAATATGCAATAAACACGTATTAGACTTCGTGGTCAAGTGACTATTCTCAATCATTCAATTAACATAAATATACTCAAAAGAATACGTAAAATATGAAGAATGGTGGATTAATCGAGAATAATAGGAAAAATGAGCCCAATAAGTTACCCATTTTTGGGGCTCAGCATCACCCCCTTGCTTAATGGGTTGCTCATCCTCTAAGCAACTAATCGAGCTCATCATCTTTGATTACCTTGATTGCCTCTCTAACATCCCAGGCTTCCGAGGTAATGTCCTCCTCTCGATCATGAAACCCTAATTTTCTCTCTACTTCCTCCCACTGCCTATGCTCATCTTCTTCTTTGACCCTATCCAGCAGTCCTAAAAGCAAGGGAGGGCTGAACTTTACGTCGATCCATTTGGCTTGCAGATTTTGCATTGACTATTTGTAGAGTGGTAATCTTTCCAAGGCCTCCCACATCCTTGTTGGTGAGTGGAATTCTCTTATTTTCAGATTGTGGGATAGTGTGTTCCACCTCCTTGTGCAAGCATGAATTTAGTCATCCCCCAACAGTCTTTCCATGTCCTCAAAGAGAGAAATGGCCTGAGCTTGTCATTCAATGTAATTTGGTAGAATCTGAGGGTTGTTGGCCAGGTGCTGATGGGCATATATTAAGGCTAAGGGATCCTTTGGTTTTTCCCTGATCATGAGTGGTTCACTTAGCTCCCTGTTCATAATATTCTGAATCTCTGCTGCTCTCTTTTCCTCATGATTTAACCAAGAGGCAATGGCCATAAGTTTCACATCTCCCATTGCAGCATTGGGGTCCCAGAGATTCATGTTTGGAAGGGCCAAGTTGTGTAAATAGAATTTTGATAACTTGGCCTTATCTTTTGCTAAGATACTGTCACACAAAGCCATGAATTGATGGTAATTTTGAAATGGAATGGTGCCCCTTTAGGCCAAGGTGTTAATTTGGAATTACAACCATTGATCTTTAAGATATAAGGCATATGAATTAGCAGGTTGCCTACATTATGAGGCTTCTACTGCCCAGCTGGCCATGCAGGCCAGTTGGGCTTCTTTCTCTTGTACTTGTTCCTTTAGAAACTGTAATTCCTCTGCTTCTTGCGACTCCTTTTCCTGTAGCTATTTTGTTAGCACCTCAACCTCAGCCTGCAACTTGTCCTCTCTCTGTTGTTAATCAGATGGTTCCTTGTCTGCTGGAGGCCCTTCTTGCTATTGCTGCTCTCCCAAATGGAGTGTCTATCTTCCTTATGGCTTCCCTGTATCTGTAATTGTTGTTTTAGTAGCTCATTCTCCTCCTCATTGATTCCTTGAGTTGTTCTTCCAAGTGGCCTATGTTTGCCACACCATTGGATTTGGCAATCCTCATCCAAGTGTGAGTCCTAACTCTTTCTTCTTCTAATGCAAAGAAAAGTGGCACTGTAAATTTCTACGGAGTTATCTTCCCGACTTCTAACAAGTTGTAGTATGAGCCCAAACTAGGCTGAGGTCTTGGTTCCAATATTTCCTCGGTCTTTCCTTCTTCTTATGATTGTTTGGTCACCTTTTCCTCCAATTCCTTGGTCTCTTTTAACTTAGCTAGAGTTTCCTGTAGAGATGTCTTAGCTTCCTGTAGAGCTATCTTTGAGTCCATCATCCTAATTCTCTCTCTCCAGGTGAAGGTTTTTGGGCTTCCTCGTTCATAGGTGATGGATATATTTGAGGGAGACTCTTTTTTTAGTTTAGGTGTTGTGTCCTCAATGACAATTGGCTCCTTTGACTAAGGTTGGGGTCTACCCACTTTGATTCGTGTGCTCCTCCTTGCTTTAAAGTACATGGAGGTTTGCCTATTTCTCTTCCCTTTTTGTTTTGGAGGTGTGCTTAAGACAGTAAGCACAGCTGCTACCTCCCTTGCCAATATCTCAAGTGATTTCTCCTCTTGTTCTTCTTTTTCCCTGGTTCCTATAGAAATCCTTGTGTCAATTGTTTCTGTTTGTGTTATTGCTATTTCAGGATGTGTCTTTTCCTTTTGTTTCTGTGTGCCTGCTTTGGCTATGGTAGCCTTCATTTGGGCTTTTTCAGCCCTCTCTATTCTACTCTGCATCCTCTTTTCCCTTGGTGGTTTTGCTGTTGTTTCATCGTCTGTTTTAGGCTCAGCAATCTGGCCCATTTCCCCTTTTTCTTTCTATTCCTTTGGTGCTTGAATGTCTTCTGTGCCTTCACCATTGGTTTTCTCACCTTCTTTAGTGTGTTCCCCCTCCTCACTACTGGATGGGGTGATGTTCTCAGCCAAAATTCTAATATTGTCATCCCTAGACATGTTTCGGAAGATTTCCCAAGATATGGGGACAATGTAGGTGTGCAAAGCATCTTCCACCAATAGTTTGATGAGCCCATGATGGGCCAATTGATCTGGGATCCCTTCATTTAATTTTGTACCACATTCAATTAGTGACTGAAGGAGAAAATAGGGAATGCTCAGTTTCTTGGCTGGAGGCAAATCAATCCCATGCCTTAGTTCACACAGCATCCAGAAATGATACTCATAGATGATATTAAACCTCCCTTAACATGTAATGTACCTCATAATTTGAAAACTGTCTCCACTCTAGAGAGGAGGCAAGCTGGTTCTTCTAACCCCGTTTTTGTCTTCTACAGGATTCTCCTCGGGTAGAAAGAATGTTTTCTTGGCAACTTGGCCCAATGACCTCTCTTCTTTACTCCAAGAGAGCCCCAATGGTAGACCAGTAACTCAACTAATGAGGTCAGGGATAAGTTCTAGGGTAAAACCCCTAAAACTAACTGTCACAAGTGTCTTTGATTGTGGTCTCAGAGACATTAAAAATTCCTCAATTATCTCCTCGTCATGACCCTAAATTTTGTCAAAGAAAGATATCCAATTGGCTTGGGTAAAAAGGTCCACCACCTCAGGATGCTCGTGCAGTTTGCTAGAGTCCGAGGGTTCTTTCCTTATGAATCCTCCTGGCATGGTGAGAGGCTCTTTAAATGCTTTAATCAGAAAAGGAAATGATATTTATGGTTTCCCCTTAACCCAAGGAGGAATTTCTCGAGTGTCCAATATCAACTTAGCAACAATTCCCTAGTTTTAAGATTGCTGGCACCTAGAACTCGGTTGTCTGTTTATGAAAGGAAGAATTTTGTTTCTACAGAAAAAGTACAAAGATCAAGTTTTCTTCTCAGCACACAGACAGATATGAAAATTCAATTTTTTACACACACAGGCTGGCCTCCACAACTACATATATCTTCCCTATAGGATAATTTTAAAAAGGAAACATGGAGGAGAATTTTGATGCAAAAAAATTGGGAAACCCAATGCAATATGCAGGCAAACATTTTACTTCCAACACAAAGGCATATTTTTCCTCTAATTTTCCAACCTCATTCCATTCAATTCACCACCTTTGTAAAACATACCATGCGGAGAGGATTTTTTCGAGCCTACCTCGTTTGGAGCTCTAAATTCAACGAAAAATCCCAGGTTTTCCTACTCTAGAAAGCTATGCAATTTTTCCTGTAGAACCCTTCGTATGGAAGGCCCTCAGTTCCTGTAGAATGTCACTATGCCTCCGAGTGAGCCCGATACATGGGAGATTTTCGAAAATAAGTAGAAAAACCAGTGGAGGACGACTGGTTAACAATTCTTGGAAGCAAAGGATGCATACTCTAGTCGAGGACATTGCAAGTGAAAAATGAACAGAACGTGGTGTAAGTTTCAGCCGGGCATCTTTTAACTGTGGCGTGATTCATGGTGAGGGAACGAGGTGGCCGGACTAGACCGTTGATCCAACGTCACAACCATAATTTCTCTACATGTTTTTGACCGCCATCACCTCGCTTCTACCGTTATCCACTGCCACTACTACTAGCCCCGACGATTTCTCCTGAAATGGACACTCGACACATGCTGGCTGCACATCTCGTTGGAAATTTTGAATGTAATGGGGCTTGTTTCGATCCAACAATGATATGTAATTGGCCGAGGGTGGCCAGTTGACTAGCCACCAATTCCACTCAATCTGAACCATTTCCATAGGCATGCAACTTTTAAAATATAATTTATGCAGTTGAGGAATGAGTTTAGGCACTTACCTATATGGTCACAACCACATTATGTAGACTTCAAGTTCTGGAACAACTCCTTCATTTGTTGCTACTTCATGCAGGGGTTTTGGAACCCATTCCTTTGTTTGTTGTTGCTGCATGCATGGGTTTTGGAACCCATTCCTTCGTTTGTTGTCGCTGCATGCATACTGCATGCTTGGCTTCGGCTACTACTGATATTATTACATTCAAGAAGAGCCCTTTTCATGTCTCCTTTGTCATTTTCGATTGTCCCTGTCTCCAGAGTATGTCCTCCAGAGGGATCAACTGCTACACGATTCCTGTAGGATGTCCTATAGCTGCTTCTCCTCCTAGGATGCAAGTTAGACTGAGCAAGGCTATATTGATGATGAGGGGTTTGGCTGATGAGGAGTCCAAATGGAGATTGATAGGTATGGTAAGTGAGAAATTTCTACTTGATTTGTCACTAAATTTTTTTGCTGATAGTATGAAAAAAAACATGGTTTTTATGTGTGTGACTGTGCAGGAACAAGTAACAGGATGAGTGAAATTGAGGCATAAAGAGATGAAGGAGGGTGACATATGATGATCGACGGAAACAATGATGTTTGTAGGCCTAGCACGCAGATTCCCAACTTTCGGATTCTCTCCCGAGATCAATTCTAGCCTATCTGTAGGTTCTACAGGATCTTCCTGTAGAAGACACACACTTTCCTGTAGAGGACATGAAACTTTCCTGTAGAAGACACAGAACTTCCTGTAGAAGGTGAGATTTTAACCCGAATGAGATCAAATCTTAGGAAAGGGGAGTGGTCATGAAGGAATTGTTTGTGAGGGATTCGTGCTACCCTTTGTCCTTGTTTTGTGTAATCCTCCTAACCTGCAATGTCCTCCCTGGAACATGAAAATTTCCAACAGAGATTAGGTCTATTTTATGTTGTTTTTTTTTTTTTTTCTTAGGGACAGCTAGGGCGCTTCCAGGAGGTTTTCACCCTCAATATCTACCCTGGGCGCCTCTAAGAGGTTTTCACCTAAGGATCATTTTATTCTTTTTCTGTTTTTCCTCTATTTTTTTTCTTTTTTCTTTTTGTTTTTATTTTTTATTTTATGCTCAAGCTATGGGTGGAGTGGAGACAGGGCCCTACTCCACTACCAGTATTGATTTATCCAGAATCTCAATGAACTCCTG
Source organism: Pinus taeda (assembly GCA_000404065.3). NCBI lineage: Eukaryota > Viridiplantae > Streptophyta > Pinopsida > Pinales > Pinaceae > Pinus > Pinus taeda. Next base: position 37,568 of record APFE031707659.1, on the reverse strand, counting down.
CTTAGAAAGGTGCTTCCTATAGATTTTCAATCGATGCCCATTGACGATCATGGGGATGGCTTCTTCATTAATGGTCCTGATAAGGACTGAACCTTTGTTTTTGCATTTCTCCACTATATATGGTCCCAACCACCTTGTCCTCAGCTTCCCTTTGAAATCCTTGTATCTCGAGTCATGTAACAACGCCCAATCTCCTGGTTGAAATTGCTTTTTGTTAAGGTGCCGGTCATGCCCTATCTTTCTCTGGAGTTGGACCACTTCTGAGTCGAGGAGGGCCTACATTCTCTTTCCATCTAATCCATTTAGCTTTAGTAATCTCTCTTGTCATGCATGGCTGAGGTATAGGTCTACCTGAGCTGCCAACCTCAATGTGTTGTACTCGAATTCCATGGATAGCAAATCCTTCTTCCCGTAGATCGGCTCATATGGTGTGAAACCTGTTGTAGTTTTCCAAGTGGTGTTGCAGGCCCAAGTGGCCTCAACTAAGCGATCTGCCCAATATTTTCTGCTACTGCTCACCACTTTAGTCAAAATCTCTTCCAAAGCTCTATTAGTGACTTCCACCTACCCGTTTTCTTGCGGAAATTCTATGCTTAATCTTGTGATGAACAAGCAGGTCTTGAATCAGGTTAGAGGTAAATATACTTCCTTGATCTGTGACTAATTCTCTTGGATAGCCAAACTTGTAGAAGATATTTTCCCTCAAAAATGCAGCCACTTTTTCATTTGTCGCTACCTTGATTGCCTGCCCACTTTGTCAGGTAGTCTGTGCGCACAATGATGTAAGACTTTTGTTTTGAAGGAGGGTTGATAGGACCCACAAATTCCATGCCCCACTTATCAAATGGCTTGAAAGTCACTTGAGATTGGAGGGGCATTTCATCCCTCGGAGTCGGTTTCCCCATCCTTTGATATCGGTCACATTGGCTAATGTATCTTCTGACCTCTTGATGAAGAGTGGGCAAATAGTACCCTACCTGTAGAATTTTGAAGGCATTCCTTTTTGCTGCGAAGTGGCCTCCAAAGGGTCCATCGTGACAGGTTAGGAGAATGTCAAAAACTTCGTCCTCCCTAACACAATGCCTCAAGATCTGATCTAGGTTGAGTTTAAATAGGTTGCCTGCAATCCAAGTGAAGGGGGCACTTTTCCTCACAATGTTTCTCCTCTCTCTTGAGGATAGGTGTGGAGGGAACTTTGTTGAAACAAAGTAATTTGTTATATCAGCAAACCATGGAGAGAGTACAAAAATAGAAAACAGGTGTTCATCTGGCATTTCGTCATCTAATGTCCCTTCTTCACCTACAGGCAAATCTACTATGGACAGAAAATCAGGAGCAACATTTTCCTTACCTGGATTTTCGACAATGGTTAAGTCAAATTGCTGCAATAAAAGTAACCATCTAATGATACAAGCATTTACATTAGGTTTATTCATCAAATACCCAATCGCAGCATGATCAGTGGGTATGAATGTTTGATAACCAGCGATGTAGTGTCTGAACATGTTTAGGGAATGGACTACAGCTAGGAGTTCCTTCTCGGTCACAGTGTAGTTTAATTCTTCCTTGGACAAGTTTTTGCTAACAAAGTATATGGCATATGGTAGCTTCTCTTCGACTTGTCCTAAGGTTGCCCCTATGGCTTTGTTTGAGGCATCAGTGTGGATGTGGAAAGGTAGGTCCCAGTTTGACCTCTCAAGAATGGGGCAGCTACCAGCTTATTTTTAAACTCATCAAGAGCCTCTTAACAATTGTTAGTCCATATAAACTCAACATCGTTCCCCAAAAGACCAAACAATGGTGAGGCTAGCTTACTGAAATATTTAATGAATATTCTATAATATCCTACTAAGCCTAGAAAACATCGAACATCTCTTACCATTTGAGGAGGCGAAACCTTTTGGATGATAGCAATTTTGTTAGGATCCACCTGTAATCCTTGTTGAGAAATTGTATGACCTAGCATGGTCCCTTCAGTTATCAGGAATTCACATTTTTAAGGACTGAGGGACAGGTTCATTTCAATGCACTTGGTTAAAACTTTTCCCAGGTTAGTCAATGCTTCTTGGAAGTTGGACCCATAAGGAGTAAAGGCATCCATATAGATTTCTACCAAATCATGAACCAGCTCAGCAAATATGCTCAACACTACTCTCTAGAAAGTGGCAGGAGTGTTTCATAGCCCAAAGGGAAGGACCCAGTAGGCAGAGGTACCCCATGGACAAGTGAAAGTGGTCTTATATTGGCCTTTCGTGCTGATCTGGATCTGATTATACCCGCTAAACCCATCTAGGAAAGAAAAGAACTTCTTCCCGGCCAACCCATCTAACACTTGATCTGTGAAAGGCAAAGGGAAATGGTCCTTCTTGGTGGCTTTGTTGAATTCTCGATAATCTACACAGATTCTCCACTTCCCATTTTTCTTGGGCAGAAGCACTAGAGGAGAAACCCATTCACTGTCAGAGATGGGGTAGATGAATCCTGCATCCAACAACTTTTGCAATTATTCTTTAACAATGTCCGTAAGGGCTGGATTAATTCTCCTCTGAGGTTGCCTCACTGATTTGCAATCCTCCTTAATGTAAATATGATGGGTACAGACCAAAGGGTGGACTCCTTTCATCTTCTTATAACTTCAAGCGAAAGCATCAAAATGGCGGTTCAGTGGGCTACACAGCTCCTTCTCTTGAGAGGGGGATAGGGATGAGATGATCTTCAAGGTTCTTTCAGGGCCAAATTCCACATTCTTCACTCTAAGAGAGGTCAGATTAGCCACACAGAGGTCCACTAAAGTGCTGGCTTGGGTACCTTCAACGAATTCCTCTAATGGCAGCATACTGGGAGGTGACTTTTGAATCAAATTCTCAATGAGGTCATCCTCGATTTAATGACATCCCCAGGTGGATTCCATTATGCACACTGGTGTAGAGTAGACTTCATCCTCATCTCCCTCCTCCAACCAGATAAGTAAGTCATGTTCTACCAGAGGTTGGGCAGGAGGATATGGGACTAACAATTTGGCCATAGGCCTATTCTTGATGGTCATGCTCCTAGCTCGACAACTAATGTAAGCATCCGCAGTAGCTAACCAAGGCCTTCCCAAAATGAGGGGGTATGTAGTGAGTTTTGCCTTTGGCTGAAGGACCAAGAAGTCCGCAGGGTACTCCCAAAAATCGACAAAGACCATGAAATCTTCCACAATCCCTTCAGGAGTCATAGTGGAGCGGTCTACTAATTGCAGTACTGTCTAGGTCTTCCTTAGGGAACTCTGAAGGTTAAGTTTGAGCATAGTGTCCCTAGTCATCACATTAATGGCAACCCCTAGATCAATCAGGGTGTTGGGGATTATGGTGCCATTGATGTGGACATCAACTACAGGACTCCTAGTGTTACGCAATAATTTGTCACCATTGGTCACCGTCCTTGTTACCCCCGCTGTCACACATTGGAGGACACATTTACGGACCTGTGACCAGTGACACAACTTGAAAACACTTGCATTGAGGTCTCCTAAGTATGAAATTCAATATCCATGAAGACACCCTTTGAAGATTAACCTTGGAAAATGCCCTTTTTTCATTAGTGCGGGTCCACAGTGTCTAACCCGTGCCAATGGCTCAGTTCCTACAAAGAGGGCGTGCCCACAGATGCGCTATCACAGAACAAAGCCCGCGCCACACAAAATTAGTCATGATTTTTGGCCCGCGCACACTGAAGTGATTTTTCCTCCATTACTCATGTAGTTCCCTGAGGAAAAATCCCATGGATACGGTCGAGTGTCTCCTTTTTCATCCATGACAACTCAGTCCAAAGGCTATTCTGGGACAATGCCAAATCTTCGGTAGGTGTCTAGATACGATGAATACCTTCTCCCCTTCTAGCTATAAATCACTGTCATCCTGCATTGAACCAGCTAGGTTTTGGAAGTGCTAATGATAGAGTCAGAGTGTTGAAGTTTTGAGTAAGCTAAGTTGATAGTGAGAACTGAAAGAGAGGTTATGCTGCCGGATTGTTGAGAGAGGAAGTCACTTTGCAAAGACATGTTGGACTGCTGACCCAGTTGGAGAAGATTTGCAGCGTCAAGCCTTAATTGGTTGTAACTCTTCTCTTTTTTCTATTGAATAATAAGCGACTGTTATTATGGTTCCACTCACATGTTCTTCTAGTAATATTTGAGTTATATCCTGCTTGACTAATATATAATTGTATGATATTGGATTTTACGCTTGTTTTGGGTTGTTCTTCATTTGTGCAGGTGTCTAAGCGTGGAGTGCAAGGATAGTGACCGGCCAAAGCTAAAGGACAGGAGCGACACTTCTCCCACAGCAAATAGCGTTGGATCCCAGGTTGGTCTCTCTGATCGACTTTTAAATTGTGCAATTAGGAACTTGCATGCAGCGTGTATGATTATTGCTAGACCCCTATGGGGCTAGTGGGATCACCTCTGTCCGTAGAGGGGATTTACCTCCGCAACAAATTGGCGACTCCACTGGGGAAGTCTATTGTTGTTTGTCTTTATATTGTCTGATTTGTAAGTTGTGGACGGAGTCTGAAGAGTAGCCAGGCAGCCTTCGAAACACTTATGCTATGCGGAAGTAAAGTAGATCAACGCCACTTCAGTCGATCTCCGGGTTGATTTACAAACTGGATGATACCAATCTTGCTTCGCATGTTGTTTCTGTCATTTATTTGTCTGGATAATTTCTTTGATTGGAGTTCTTGCTATCTTTCACTCACTGGCTCTGTCTAGCTTTTAAAAGCCAAGCCTTAGACCACCCGCTCTGTCTTTTTGCCTGGCAAATTCCCGCCAGCGCGGTTTTTCTTTGAACAGTCGCGCTACTGGGCGCGAGCTGCTTTCGGACAACTCGCGCTACACTCTGTTTAGCGCGAGTTTCAGACTTACAGTCGCGCCGCACTAGTTAAGTCTTTTAATAAGCCTATTTGTCAGTCTCTAATACTTGGGTCTGGTTTTTCTACTCTTTATATGCCTTCTGGGAGTCTATTAGATTGATAATTGGCTGGTGGTGTCTCATCCTTCGGTTGTTTGCCATTGTCTACCGATTTCGCATCTTGACCTTTATGGTTTTTTTTTTTTGGTGTTATCGAACCTCCCGTTGGATTGATGATTTATATATCTAGTTCTTTTTGTTGATTGATTTTTATATTCTCCTGGTGGTTATATGAGTTTTTTACACTTCATACTGCTTTTAGCTCACTTATTTTCCCTGATTTCGTGGTAACTTAGCTTACATAGTTACATGAAAATCTTGTCTTTTCTTTGCTTTGTTGGGTTGTTATTTTTGTTTCAAAACTGGCTATAGGTTCTTTAGAAGCAATTATCTGATAGTGAATTTCTCTTGAAACGTTTTAAGTGCATTATCATATTGTTTTAAAAAAGAAAAGAAAAAGATTTTTTTTTTTTTTTGCTTTTCATCAATTAGGCATGTTATGTTAGTTCTTGATTTCTTGTCGATTAGCTGCATTAGAAATTTTGGACATTGTTTTGTTCACGTGAACCTCTTAACTCTTCTATAGCTAGATTTCATCCAAACAAAACAAATACAAGTCTTGCATGTAGTGGCATTTAGGACATTTCGAGAGATTACATTCGCTAAAGCCAGAAATTGAAACTTAATTGAAGATCAACAATAAAATTGATTCAATGAACCTAACAACGCATTGGAATTTAATGCTCACATTCTAGATGTCTAGGCTAGAGACGTGTTTCGGCATCGTTAAGCCTGGTGGTTTATCGTCGAGTGGTTGGGTGATTCCTCCACGGTGAAACGATAGGTGCCAGTACGGACTGTGCTCCCACGTACCGTCGAGTATAAATTGGGAGACCCCTATAGGATTGCAACCTTTGATCCATAGGAAGCTGAGTCTGCCGCCCTACGAACCGTAATGCACTGAACACAGCATTCGGGAAGATTGACTGCAGTACGGGAAGTCCTTGGTGATCTTCTGATCGCTAAGGTGTATAAGCAGTTTTATGGTTTGTTTGGCACACCCTTTTACCTAGATTTCTAGAGTAGTCAGCTTTTGATCCTTTTCAGACTGTCTAACAGAAAAGGTGTAAGCGAGCAGCTTGTCACTTCGTGCTCGAAAAACAATCGAAGGAGACCAGAGTCAGCTTTTCGTCCTTTTCTCGACTCTTTAAGGATGAAAAGGTCAAATTAAATGTCTTAATAATTTATCTGGCCACGATCACATTACCCATTTAGATCTTGAGTGCGCTAGTTTGACTATGACTTCGTCTTTACATGGCAAATTTCCCGGGATTCATCAACCTAAGTCCCCCACCTGATGGGGATGATGGTCGTTTCCCTTCTCCTGGAAATACTGGGGCCCTTTATATGTCAACACTAACTCTCCTAGGGTTAACTATCGGGTTACCAGTCTGGCTATTTTCAAACTTTGTGGTCCCTTCTATGTCGGCTGATACTACATCAGTCCCGCCGCCTGCTCAACACCCAGTTGAAC
>APFE031707658.1:0-16381 GCA_000404065.3 Pinus taeda | reverse complement strand
TATTAGATTACTTTTATCTTATGTTGTTTCTTTTGATTTTGAGGTAGAATAGATGGATGTGAAGACAACATTTCTTCACGGGGATCTGGAAGAGGAGATCTACATGAAGCAACCTGAAGGCTTTACAGTGAAGGGTAAGAAAGAACTAGTATGCAAGTTAAAGAAGGTTAAAATGGTCACCAAGGATGTGGTATTAGAAATTTGATACATTTATACGGGGACTTGGCTTCACCACAAGCAAAGTAGATCATTGTGTGTACTTTAAATTAATTGGTGGTTGTGTTATTTATCTGGTATTGCATGTGGATGATCTGTTGTTGGTTGGAAATGATAAAGAAATTATCTGGGATTTGAAGAGCCATTTGTCCTTTAAATTCAACATGAAAGATCTTGGTTTTGCAAACTATATTTTGGGCATGGAAATTAAAAGAGATCAGACAAAGAGTAAGCTTTGGTTAAACCAAAAGAAATATGTAAAGAAAATATTACAGAAGTTTAATATGCATGATAGTAAAACAGTGAAGGTTCCTATTCCTGTAGGTGTAAAGTTATCTGTTGAACAATGTCCCAAGACACAAGAAGAGGAAGAGGACATGTCTCGTGTTCCATATGTAAGTGCAGCTGGTAGCCTGATATATGTCATGGTTTGTACCAAACCATACATTGCACATGTAGTGGGAGTATTGAGCAGGTTTGTGTCAAAACCAGGGAAGGAGAATTGGACAACAATGAAGTGGGTTTTCAGGTATTTGCATGGAACTAGTGATTATGGTTCATGCTATGAAGGAAGACCAGGATTGGATAGAGTGTTGGATATTCATGGGTTTGTTGATGCAGACTGGGATGGAGATCTAGATCAGATAAGATCTACAAGTGGGTATGTGTTTAACCTATTTGAAGGTGCAGTTAGTTGGATGAGTAAGAAATAATTTGTAGTGGCTCTATCAACTACAGAGGCAGAATACATGGCAGCCACTCATGCAAGCAAGGAAGTAGTTTGGTTGCAGAGATTGTGTTCAAGTATGGGGTTAGTACAAGAAACTATACAGATAGACTGTGATAGCCAAAGTGCAATTTTCTTGGCAAATAACCCTACTTGCCATTCAACGACAAAGCACATTGATGTTCAGTATCACTTTGTGAGGGATATGATAGAAGAAAAAAAGGTGTTGCTGGTAAAGGTGGACACTTTGAAGAATATTGCAGATGCATTGAAAAAATATGTGAGCGATGAGAATTTATCTTGGTGTAGAGAAACAATGGGCATTGCAGGGCTAGATAAATGCTAAGCTCTCTTGTGGCCCCTTGTGGAAAGAAAACAACAAGTGGGAGAATGTTGGGTTGTGTTATATTCTTTCCATGACTAGCCCACGTAGTTAACCGGGGGGTTAGAGGGGGGGGAGAGCCCCTTATTCATTGCACCGATTGCGTGGGGGGGGTCATAGGGGGTTTGAGGGGTGCAGGTAACCCCACTCTATGGGGTCCAGGGTATCTCCCTGGAAAATTTTGGTTTTGGAACCTATGTTAGGTTGGGCGAACACATCTATGGTTTTGTGCATGATTTTTGCACATGTTTTTGGACGCAATGATTTTTGGTCCATGGTTTTAGATGCGATGGTTTTTAGTCCATGGTATTGGATGTTTTAGCATGTATAAATATGTATTATAACATTGAAAGGAACATAAAGAAAAATCAAGCTAGTCGTCCTAGTTTTGGGATCTAAGGGAAAATCTTTGTGTATATGTGTTTTATGTGTTATGCTCTCACTAATGTTTATTTTCTGTGTTTTAGAATTCGTATGCAACTAATTTCTGTACAGGGTTAAAACCTATAGGAACACATTGGCACTTGGCATGTATTGGAACCTATTGTCAGTGTGCCTAGCATGCCCCTTTTGAAAAAGGTAAATTCATAACTTATTAAACCTATTATGTGTTCATTTCCTTGCATTTTATCCTTTTTCTCCCTTTTGTTTCCTTGACACTCCTTGACACATGTTGGAACACCATGGCACCCTACGTTCCTTTATGCTCCCTGGCACGCCTTAGCACTAGGAATTTAATGACACACACTAACATTCCTTGGCACCTAGCAATATGCCTTGGAACATATTAGCATGTTTGGTATGCCTAAACACATATTGGAATGTTGTAGCACTCCCTAACATGTGTTGTAACACCCTGGTACTCCCATCTACCATGCCATGGTACTCCTTAGCATGCATTGACATGCATTGACACTTGACAAGCACTAGCACTTGGAAGGTATTGACACCTAATGTTGTGTTCCTAGCATTCCAATCACTAGTAGAAAATGGCTAATTAGTTACTAAAAAAATGACCAAATTTTGCATATAAATTACCATTTTTCAGTCGGTGAACAATAGTAGATAATTTACAGTATCTTATAACATGACCAAGTTTTAGTCATTTTTAGCTTAGTCATTAATTTATTGTCTCAATTTTATTGTCTAGTAATATATTTAGTCATAATTTGGTCATTAATTTAGTCATTGATTTAGTCATTAATTACCACAAGTAATGACCTAATATACAACAAAATATATCGTTATATGATCACCTCAGAAAACTAATTAATGACCAAAGAAATATGACCAAAATGTTGGTCGTATTATAAGATACTGTAAATTAGCTACTAATAGTCATATATATGCAAATTTTAGTCATCGTTTGAAACCAATTAATGACCAAAAAAATATGACTAAATTTTAGTTGTGCTATAAGATACTGTAAATTAGCTACTAATACTCGTATATATGCAAAATTTAGTCTTCATTTGTAATCACAAATTTACTATTTGCAGTAGTTACTTATCATTTTTTGGTAGTTTCATATTCATTATATAAATGACTGATTTAGTAGTTTATATTCATTTCATTTACTTTCATAATAACCATTATAAACAACCAATTCAGTCATATATTCATTTTATTTTTGTTCATCATTAATCAATATAAACTACTAATTTTGTAGTTTTAGATTCATTTTATGTGTTCATTATTATCCAACATATATTAATTAGTATGATTTTGTGACTAAATTTAAAAAAAATGTCAATATGAAAACACTGAATTACAACTGTGAATTACAACACTAAATAATATCAAGTGCAACTATAAATAATTTCAACCACATAAATTATATTATATAAAATGTCAAATATTACAATATGAGTTTCTAGCTTAATATTGGTTGGACTACAATTTACACATGAAATATTGTTTCATCACTTCAAAAAATTATCATTGTGTTGCCAAGGCAATCTAGGTGAATTCACCAACTCTAGAGCCTTCACCATCAATATTTATATATTTATAGCATACAAGATATTATCTTTAAGGGTATCATTAGACTGATTCTCTTCTCTCTCTCTTTCTGCATTTGTGACTCCAATGCTATTGTTCTCTTTCTTCAATTCTTGCTTCTTACCATCAACACTGAGTTCCTATTATGAAAATGAGAGAAGATACAATACAGAGTATAAGACATGAAAGACGATGAACACTGAAGTATAAAATAAAGTAGAATATAAAGAATTTATATGACATATGTCTGAACATGAACAATGTCAATCTCATCTTTTCCCAGAAAAGTAAGAAACTGAAAGAAGATTTCTTCAGTTGAGAAATAGTGGCTACGATGTGGTGGGATGGCCTACATAAACAAAGAAAAAAAGTGTCACCATAGAAAAGAACACCTTAGGACTTAGTATTCAACCTTTAGGAAAATCTTAGGTAGAATCATGCTAACTAAGTTACGCCAAAAATCTCAAGCTGTAAATAAATTTTGAAAACAAAAAGAAAGAAAGAAAACAACATATAATAAATAATGTATGACAACTGGCTCGCAAATTGCATCTTAAAAAAAAAAAATTATCCTATGGTTACCCATAGATATGGGTGGGTAACCTACCCTAATATGCGATGATCCTTAGGGTCTAGAAGAAGTAAACCTCCTACTAACATAATGATTGATTGATTGCATATTAGCCTCCAAACAACTTCCATGATTTCCCTTACACATCATATTATTCAAAGATTTAGAAAACAACACAAGAACCGAGGATATAAAATTGCGTTCAATAATTATGATACATTCAAAGAAATGTGATATTAATAAATAAAATTGTGAAAATCAAATAACTATGGTAAATATTGTGAACTATCTCCTTCAGGATTGCGCAGTTACTTCTGAGTTTGGTGAGTTGTGTGAGAGGTGAATTCACACAGGTGGCAGCATTGGACCCTAGGAGAAACTACGCAAAGAAATAGGATGCTTGAAGAGTAGAGGAGAAGGTTTGTGAGAATCCTTTGACTATCTATGAGTAGTAGAGGGATTGTACTGAGAGCTGGATAGTTTGTGAGCTAAAGCTTTTGTGTGAGCTAAAGCTGAGTTTGGGGATATTGATAAAGAAATTTTGTGTAAATCTAATAACTATGATAATCTAAAAATTTTCACTATGCCTTTTTTATACAAAAATGTGAAACAGAGATCTAATTAATTTGGTGAAGAACTCATATTATTGTTTTAGAAAAAAGAAAAAAAAAATTCCAATCCTTAAATATTTTGGAGCACTCATTTCTTGAAATGGAAGTGTTATATAAAAAATATCCCGTTGGGATGAGATAATGTGCAAAAATTGTAATAAATTGTGCTACAAGGCAACAAGTGAATTTTAAAAATTGGAATGAAAGATACCTTAGATGTTTATAGTATTAATTGCCCAAGCATAAATGTTTAATTTCACAACAAGATAAAATAATAATGCAATGGCTAAATCACATATATCCAATATTCAACATATATATTTTTAGGTTTTACAAACATGTCCCAACATAATTTATTTCATAGTTTGACACTTGATCAATTCCAAATATTTACTTTTAGGAAAGGGTCAGATCCCAAAAACAAATTTCACATTCGTCGGATTTATCAATATAGGATTAGTCCTCTAATTCTATACCCCTTTCATAATTTCAAACAAATATTGGGCAATTTTTCCTTCAAGTGTCAAATAGAATAAATTGATGTTGATGATAAACAACGGAGAGAAAGAGAGAGGATGGAATATCTTAACTGAGAATCATAACACATATCAAGGGTCAAATTGTCAACAATAAATATGTACTTAAATTTTTTTCACTGCATCGAAAAACTTACTAAAGAGTTTGCACCATGTTCTTTTAGAAGTTCAATCATAGCGAGCTAGTTAGCACCCCCTGCATTTGCAAATGGCTAAAAAATAAATTGTCTCGCTTAAGTCCCCAAATAAAACAATGCACATAGTGGATTCAATACTGGTAATGTTCCAAAATTGAAAAATAAAAACAAATTAATAAATACTCCAAACAAGGTAAATATTTATAGCAACAAAATATTCGGAAGGCGACAATTGCACTCCTTGCTCTTGATTTATAAAACAAGCTTTCAATTGGAAATAAGTTGTGATACCAAAGATGAGAATTATAGGAAGGCTCAAGTGGAACTAGCTAATGATAAAGAAGAGGCATTCAATGCCAAGAACACATATTTCATTAAATTTGGAATAAAATAGTGGATTCAGAATTTTAAAATAACTAAAACACTCAATTCTAGTGATGTCCTTGTAATAAAATTTTTCCAATTTTAATGAAATATGTGTTCAAGATGATAATTTGGAATTTGGTGATCTTTGTTGCATCAGATTCATCTCAATGAGAGCTATCATCCTCATCCATCACACGTCGAAATGTGCTCATGGTTTTGACCCAAAACATGACGGGTGCAAAACCCCATCCTTGGGTTCAAAACCCACAAGTGACTCTTTTCTTGCTTTTCCCTCCAAACCTTGAACCCTAGGGATTGGAGTACCTTCCAAGTTACTAAAAAATCAAGACACAACACTAGTATTGTGCATCCTAAGACCACATTGTCCTTACCAAGAAACCTTACTTCTAGTGCCTTATCTGTGCTTGTCCCAGAATGTCGCAGATCACACTGTTTTCATTCCACTGATGTATCCCTCAACATAGCATGTCCATAACATAAACATACGCATATTATAAGCATATAATATCAAATATCATCCACATGATACTAACCTCATATATTTTTCAGGGCTATTATGCCCACTTGATTCCTCATAAAACCAGGAACTTCTTCGTGCCATTCACTTGCATAAGAAATAATTCCTCCACAAGCATCATCCTTGATGATCTTGTCAGACAACGACATATCTATATATCTATATCTATATCTATATATATATATATATATATAAGCATAAATTAATCATGATCCCTGATGACCCTGTCAGACAACAAGATACATGCATACATGTATAAATATATAGACATTGGCATAATCATTATCGTAGTCATTATCATAATCATTATTATAAGGTCTAGGTTAAGAGAACTTCCTTTATCCATGCAAAAAATTGAGAACAAAATTTCCCCAACATAACCAAGGCATCTGACGCCTCAAATCAACTTACTTTACCTTTCATGTTACCTTTCTCGTGACTATCCTTTCACTGTCCATTTACACCAATGGACCTAACCAATCCAATTGGTTTTTGTATTATTGCCTTCAATTGTCCTTATACATGCACTAGGTTTCGTCTGACTCTTCCATACTTGTTGGGTTTCATCAAGCTCTTCCCGAGTTCCATTAACTTTCCTCTTTCCGAAACCAATTCCCAAGACCCTCAAAACATAAAAGTCAAGGAAAAGAAACAAACAAGAAGAATACCATGAAAACTAATAGCTATACAAAATTACAAACAAAGTGGCATGGTCTTGCACCAGACACAATAAAAATCTCAAGTCAAACACAAACAAATTGCATAATACCAAAAGTACAAAACTAGAAACATACACCATGACTCAAGCCCATGGGTTCCCAATGCTTCCAAGGGAAATTTCAACTTGAGCCTTATTCAAGATCTCATGGTATTCTCTTTTTCCATGCAATCCCTGTATCATACTGCCATAAACACATAATTGTCAGTGCATAACCAAATATCACAATATACCAGTTACCTTACCTTGTTGTGGTAAACACACTACCTTGTAACCAAACACATACATATATCATCTCCTAAAAGATTCCAATATTCTTGATGAATCCAATCATAACTAGAAATCAATTCTTATACCTATCAAATATATGTACACGAATTAGCACGTATCCACATAAGGTCATAGAAGTCAAGGATAAGAAGACTTCATGTATTCATGGAAAGCACTCATTCATTTGGAATTGTGGTTTCCAAGCATAGCTAAAGGAATTCTCACCCAATTCATTTATTTTACCTTTTAGCTTGCTACAATTGAATATTATTGTGTTATCACATCACCTAATTGTTAGCTATATAAATAAATCAATTGTTATCATGTCATGATAATACCAAGCATGTTTACCTACAACTACTCACACATGTCATTCACATATTCCAAAGATCAAGACATCATGTCTGTTAATTTGAAATGATTATTTACCAAGACTAACAACCATTTCATAATCAACTCGTGGTCATTAGTCGTAATACTACAACTAGCACCTCCTTGCATTCAAGTACATATCAGTAGTCTCAACACATATTGTGTTAGTACAATCATCCTAAAACAAGACCATTCCTTCATGCAATCTTATAGACACATACTCATAACATGAAATTAATCAAACATTCAAACAACTTGTAAACTTCCCATGTTAGATCAACCAAATAGATGACATAATCAAACTCATACCTAAATGTATCTCAGGGGAGGCTATCATGTCCGCACAAATTAGTCCATATTAGTATGGCACAATATCATAATATATCAACCCATACCTGAATACCATAACCACAACCATCTACATGCCCAGCATACAAACCTATAAGATCATATTCTCTTACCCCTAAGTCGATTGTTGCAACCTCACTCTAATAATATTCTTCTCCTTCTCTTTCTCAACCAACATAGCAACATCATGATGACACAAACTGCAACAATGACCTCACAATGCATTCATAACAATCACATAGAAAACTAACATTCATGCATGACAAACACATTCCACCCATCTAATCCAAGTGTTGAACCCAAAATCTCTGATACCACTTTGATACACACCCCCCCCCCCCCCCACCCCCAACACACACTTACCCATTTTCACCAGCCTGTTAGGGTAAACATGAGAGGGAAGCTACTATGAAATGACCCGAACTCCAAGCTTCACTTATGGAAGTGGGGCCAACAACTAAACATATCAACCATAAACTAGCATCCTACAAGAGTTACAAGACATTGTGAGGTTAAACAACCACCCCTAGTGCCCAAATCGTGAGTTGAATATTTATTTCACTGACATACACTCCCAGTAGCAGGCATAACACTGCATCCATGCAAATTTATGCCTCCAATCACATGCATAACACTGCATCCATGCGACTATTGTCCAAGTTTCTCAGTTATGAGCCTGCAAACTCAGAATCAATGCCACCTTTTCAAATCTTGTCTCTAGACCACTACCCAAAACTTAATGAGACTTTCTAGAATGATAAACAACATTAATACAAGGCCATTAATGCAAAACTTAGTAAAGAACTTGACCTATCCAAGCCTAACCATGGCATACATTTCATCAAAAACATTGTGAACATGTAATCTACAGACACTACAACTAAACAGGTAATTTGCATCAGATTTAGCACCAGATTTTGGTGCATTTTTTTCACAATGAGCAACCTATCACTAAATCTAGCTCTATTGTGAATTTTTTAAAGCATCCTTTTTTGCACCTGATTTGGCATCCTTTTTCATGCTAGATTTTTCAACCTTTTTTACACTATATTATGCATCATTTTTTGTGTCAAATTTTGCACCAAGATTTGAATCTGATTTTATGATAGGTTTTGCTTCTACTTTTATGCCTTTTTTGCATCTATTTTCATCATTCTTTCTTCCTACTTTGTGTCATTCTTTGCTTCCATTTTTTCACCGTCATTTGCATCAAGTTTACACTGTCTTCAATTTAGTGCCTTTTTTTGCATACATTTTGTGTTGATTTTTGCCTCTAGTCTCACACCAGGTTTTGCATCTTGTCTTGCACTATTTTTTGCACCTAATTTTGCATCTAATTTTACATCTAATTTTGCATATAGTTTTGCACCTGCTTTAGTGCCTATCTTTGCACCATATGTTTAATTTGATTTAGTACCAAAATTTTCATCCATTTTTGTGCCCATTTTTGCATTTTTTTGGACCATTTTTTATGTCCACTTTTGTGTTTGATTTGTATCCCTTTTTCACATCCCATATTGCACCATATTTTGCATCATTTGCTAATTCCAATTTTGCATGGTTTTTAA
The DNA here is from genome assembly GCA_000404065.3 of Pinus taeda. Taxonomy (NCBI): domain Eukaryota; kingdom Viridiplantae; phylum Streptophyta; class Pinopsida; order Pinales; family Pinaceae; genus Pinus; species Pinus taeda. The sequence goes on along the minus strand of APFE031707658.1, from coordinate 7,020 downwards.
AATAATTTCTTGCATCCAATTTTACACCCTTTTGAGCATCCAAATTTGCATCTATATTTGCATCCTATATTAAGACATGTGTTGTGTCCACCTTTGCATCCCATTTTGTGTCTAATTTTGCATTCAATTTTGAGCTATTTTTATACCCATTTTTTACTCTTTTTTTGTGTCTACTTATGTTTCCAATGTTGCACCATTATTTACGTCCAATTTTCATCCAATTTTGCATCAATTTTGGTGTCTAATTTTACATAATTTTCGCCATCCAAATTTGCATCATTTTGTGTCCACATTTGCCTCTCATTTTGTGTCTAAGTTTGAGTCTAAATTTGCATCTGATTATGCATCATTTTTGGCATCTAATATGGTGTCCTTGGTTTCACCCATTTTTTAACCTCATTGTGCATCTTGTATGTCTTTTGATACATCTTTTCTTTGTTTTTTGCGCCCAAGTTTTCATCCCAAATTTACACAATCCTTTGCATCATCTTTTGGCATCATAATTTGCATCCTTTTTTGCTTCTTTTTAGCAACTTAGTATCCCCTTTTGCATCGTATTTTACATCTAGTTGTATGTCCTTTTTTTGCATCTAGTTTGGTGTCCATTTTTTAATCCTTGTTTGTGCCCATCTTGGTATCCTTTTTTATGCCATATTTTATTCCCTTCTTTGTGTCTACTATTGCACCTTTTTTTACTTCTAGTTTAAAACATTTTTCGTATCCTTATTTGCATCTTGTTTTAATGCCTAATTTAACATCCAATTCTACTCCCAATTTTGCATCCTTCGTTACATCCCCATTTAGAATTGCATTTGACTTCTTGTGTAGAGTGTACTTTTCTTTCCATTTATGACCCCCTTTATGGATCCATTTTACTAATTTCAATTGAATAGTGAAATATATCACAATTTCTAAATATCATTAAAGGAGATGTCAAAATTCAAATTTATAACAATGTTTGTCAAGAAATTTAAGGGAAATTGACAACATCCATCCAAAAAAATAGCAATGTCGTCATATACAATAGTTCAATATCAAAAAATCATTAACAATTTTTAATTTACATATATGACTATCAAATCAACACATCACAGGTATCATTATTCCAAAATAAATTCTCATCCACACAAAGAAGGAACCTTTGGTCACCTCTTCCCATCACCCAAAGGAATAATAAAAGTATGAAGAGATGCAGGATGTTGGCCATAGTCTATGACTACTAAGAATTGTCAACAAGAAATCCTTTTTACCCAACTTCATGTCAATTACTTTTCCAATTAGAGGAAATTTCAACTCAAAAATAGTCACCTAAAAAATAATAAAATAATGCAATGTAGACATTTTTTAATATATCATTTTAATTATTTTACTTTATCAAGTTTACCCAAATATATGTCACTTTAATCATAACTCTATATATATTTTATATTTTATATTTAAATTAATTTATGAACACAAGAATTAATAAAATCTGGTAATATAAAATTTAATATTTTGTTTTAAATTTATTGTATAAATTCCCAAATATGACAAAACGAAGTTAGTCATTAATAAACTTAATTAAATTAAAAGTATTTTTTCAAATTTTCTTTATATATAAAAATATGCATGAAAATAATGTTTTGTAAAATTATTCAATTAATAATAGTATGAAACACTATAATGTTAGTATGAAAACTATAATGTTCACAGAGTTATTAAGCTTTTAACTTACCATACTATTTACTATTGTTTTATTTTATTTTTCCCTTGCATATTTTTTTGAAGTTATATTTATTTTAATATTAATCTATATTGTTTACATAATAATTAATCAAATAGCAAACCATTTAAGTAAAGTTATAATTTATTTTATTTATTATTTAGATTTTGCCCAATATAAAATATATCATAAAATAAATATTTTAATGTGATATATATATATATATAGATATATATATATATAGCTATATATTATAGTATGAATTTAATTAAATTGCATACATTAATATAAATAATTCCAAAAACAAAATGCATACAATTGTTAATTGTATTGATGGCATGTTTAAATAATAAAATATTACAATTTCACCACACGTCACTTTTTTATATCACATCATACATTTATTGCTTTTGGTGTTAAGATTATGCGATCCATGTATCTCTTTAGGATCTTTTTGAGCTATGGTTGTAGGTCAATTATTTCTAAAACAACAATATCTTTTTGTTAGTCATTGGTATGCATGGTTGCATACCAACCACAATATCTTTTTGTTAGTCACTGGTACACATGGTTGCATGTCAACTTTTTTTATTTATTTTCAGAAAGAAAAAATTGCACCTTGTAATTTCAAAAAGAAATCAAATGTTATAGGTCCAAAAATTAGTACAAAACTTCACATAGGTTTCATTCTGACCTTATATAATGAGGAAGCGAATATGGAAAAACCAAAATTTTCATAGTTTTTCAAAGTCATTTCAATTGTAATTTGTTTGTTGGTCTTCTATCCTAATATATAATCAATTCAATCAAGGATATAGATAACATGATGGCATTAGCAGTACTTCATTGGCGCATGCGTAGAACATCATCATATCTCAATAATTGTGGCACATTGTATAACATATTAGATATTTTATATTATAATGTAAGTTATATGACATATTAGATATTTTATAATATAATGTAAGTTGTTACTTTGAATTGTAGTAATGTTTAACATTTTTTTAATTGATAAAGATATTTTTTAAAAATAAAAATGGGATAATAATTGGTGGAAGTGATACATTAATTATTTTTAATGTTATACCTTTTAATAACATGGAATATATATTTACCACTAAATTCAAGATCCAAATTTATCTAATGCACCATCTAACAGATAAAGACCCATGTGATGCCAAAATAGTGTAACAATATTATTTGTTTTTTAATTGCCAACCATAGAAAATACAATAATGAAAAAAAACACTATGACTCTTATTATATACAGAGAGAAGTGACACTATGAAAAAAAATAGATGAGTGACATCATTGAGTAGATTGAAGTTGTTATTTTGTTATTTTTGTGATGTATATAGATAATAAAATATTCTAGATGACATTTTGATGCTCCACGAGGATATTTCCATTCAAAATGTTCAACGAGAGCTCTAAGAATGCTAGACTTCCACAAATACTAAGTTGATATGGTATCTCTCCATTTAATTGATTGTCGAACAAACTGAGCTTATTCAAATGAAAGAGATGTCTCAATTGAACTGGCATATGAGGGTGGAACGCTTTGCTAGAAAGATCAAGTGAGTGGAGAAATGGAAAATTGATGAGGGAATGAGAAATAGAGCCTTCCATATCCCTGGAATTGAGGTTGAGAGTGGCCACTCTCTATGGATGGCAATGGATGCAGGTAATACCAATCCAGTTGCACAAAGGGACTTCAACACTCCAATAGGCCATGGAATTATGAGGGTCCTTGGTGACAAGATTCTTAAATTCCAAGAGGGATTCCTAATCACGAGTGAAAAGAAAAGTGTGCCCAAAAATTTTGATTGTTGCATTTTCAAAATAATCCAATGTCACCCAGTGTTTTCACAAAAATGGAAAAAAAATTAGTTGAAAACTTTTGATTGATGCATTTTTCAAAATATTCTAATGTCACCCAACTTTTATTCAATAATTTATTCATGGATATGAAAAAGAAAAACCCATTAAAACAAAAAGAAAGTGTGGCCAAGAAAGGCTTTACCATTAGTTATGGTGATTATGATCTTGATTGTGGAATTGTTGCTTAGTGCATGTTGCAAACAAACAATCTTTGATTTTAACGTTGTTGTCGTGTTGCAAACAAACAATCTTCTCAATTAAATGAAGTCGCCCCTCACTTGTATTTTTCTTCCCAAAAAAATATAAAGAGTGGAAATGATGAAATTATTGTGAAAAATATATTTCTTAAAATGAAAAATTGACAAATATTAAAAATAAAATAAAAATATTCACACACACACACACACATTTCTAAAATGTAAAAAGAAAAAAAAAAATATATTTCTTTAAAATGAAAAATTGGACAAATATTAAAAAATAAAAATAAAAATATTCACACCACACACACACATTTCTAAAAATATTAAAAAATAAAATTAAAAATATTTCACACACACACTCAGGCCGAGATCAACTACACACATTTCTTAAAGTAAAAAGAAAAAAAATATATTTCTTAAAATGAAAAATTGACAAAGACACACACACATTTCTAAAATGTAAAAAGAAAAAAAATATCAAAATAGATTTGAATGGGAGTTTTAAAGTAATATTTAAAAACATTATTAACTCTCATATGTTGTTTCTAAATGCATAGAATTTTTTTCTTAAATGTTAACAAAATTATATTTAAAAAATTAAAAAATTACTAATTTTTGGCATTTTGTTTCTAAAAATTGGTGCATAGAAACACATGTTATTAATATTATATGGATTGAAATTTTTTATTTCCTTTTCTAATTAATGCTAACCCATGATATATGCTTCATTAAAACCACACTCAACCCATGATTTACCATTCATTAAAAATATTCTCAATATTCATATAGATTAAGATATTAATTTTATTTTTTATATTTAATATAGTTTTAGTTTTAGATCACTTGGGCACCATTCACACATAAGGTAGGTAAATTATATTTTAAAAAAATCACCTATACCCAAATTAAATAATAAAAATTTGTCATGTCATTTTGTAATAAAAATTTATCATGTCACACCTGTATATCTATTAAATTTTAAAGGATTTCAACTCACTTGCACATTATGACGAGGAAATTCAATATTAACATTTTAAAATATAAATTTCTCTAATTGCAAGAAATCTCTTTTACACAACCTCATGTCAAGAAATATATTTTACACAACCTCATGCAAATTACAAAATCTATGACAAAGTAAATCCATAATTATTGGATCCAAGGTATACACAATCATTGGAATACAATGATTTCATTGTTCCTTAACCTATGGTTAGTCTTATCTAATATGAATCAACGGAGACAGTACTTCTCCGCATATGCATTATAACTATAATGCATAGTAATGTAACATAGAATGAGCTAATTTAAGCTTTCTCAGTAATGACTACTCAACAACTTAAACAAATAGAGTTATTATGGATATTAGCTTAGTTCGTAAAACTTATATGACTGTTACACAAAAATATCGTCACCTTGATTATTTGCAGTCGGTGTAGGCCTGTCATCACCTATACCAGCTTCCTAAGCAAGTCTTAAACCTCAGCTCTTCAAAACAAGCTTGAAAAAAGAGAGAAAGACATCAAAAAAGTAACATAACTCTGGTTCCGCACTTTCTCTTAGCTTTTCCTGCAGGCCCGCACCTTTTGTTCAAGATATCCGCGTACTTATACGCTCTGTATGTAAAGGGGAGGGTGCGTACCCTTGTAAAAGTCAAAAGGCACAATTTTTATCTTAAAAAACTCACCTTGGGTTGATTCTAGAGTTTTTTAGAAGGATTTGTTACGTGGATTGTTCACTCCAAGTGGTTCATGCATCCCATAGAAGGAGGAACTAATCCCTTGTTGAGAGGAGCTATCCCTTTGAAGGAGGGACTCTATCCCTTTGAAGGAGGAGCTGGTAACTGATCTCCATTGCACTATAAATTGAGGCATTGGGTCAATGGTCAGAGAGGTTAGAAGCTGAACTTTTGAGGGTAAATGCTAGTGAAATCAAGACTTTTTATTTGAGCTTAAGAGGAGAGATCACATACCTTTTTGGCCCCATTAGGGAGTGAGTGAAGCTTGTCAAAGTAGAGGAGACTTCTTGTTGGACCCTGGAAGGATCTTGTACAGCGTCAAGGCAAAGGTTGTAAGGTTCTTTTCTTTTGAATTAATACAATCAAGCTCATTTTTCTCAACAAGTATCCTATGCTATTTGTTTCATGGACTCCTTGACTTTCACGTTAAATATGTTTTATAATATTGGATATTCAAGTGCTATTTAATTGTTTGCCTTGTTTGTGCTTGCAGGTTTGCGACAAAGGAACTTACTTGGATCAAAGGAGCGAAGGCATCTCCAAACTTGCGTTGGACATGAGGTAGGCCCTTAAAACACACTTGTTTCCCATTACTTATAAAGCACATTTAGAGAAAGATAGTGTTTGATTGGTTGTTTGTCATTAGGTATTCACTAGATTCTAGGAAGGTCTGTCTTGTCCGCAAGATCGACTGATTCCGCGTAACAAAATGGCGACTCCGCTGGGGACTTGATTGTTTTCCTTGATTTGCTTTGATTTGAGAAACTTGTTTTTTGGTTTCTGTTTTTGGCTTGTTGTGTGTGGCTTTGGGTAGACTTAGTTCATTTAGCTTTGTTTTTTTTATTTTTCATTACTTTAGTCGAAGTCCGCAGCTTGCGCTTAGATCACAGTGGGTACCTGTACGCACTTTGTCTTTGTGCACAGAGCGTACCTGTACGCACTTTGTCTTTATGCAAAGAGCGTATCCGCACCTGGGTGAACTCTGCACCTGCGTACCCTGCTAAATTTTTGAAAATTTTGACTTTTGCTCTTTTAGTTAATTTTATTTTGTTTTTCTAGTAATTGTCCTCTGCCCATACCTGCATGTGACTGGTTGAAATATTTCCTTGGATTTTTTCATTAGCATTAGGGTTTTAGATGAAATCCTAGAAGTTTTACTTGTTGGGTTTGTTTTTCGATTTGGTTGTGTAGTGGCTCTGAGCTTAGAGGCAGTAGGGACTTCAGATCACCTTAGTGTCTACCATCCTTCTTGAGAGTCTGACCATCTTTGAAACTTCCCCTTGTTGAGAAATCCGCTTTGAGTTTTCTCTTTTCAAAACTTCGATAGACTTGTGATTTAAAGTTTGGATTTTCATTTTAAAAAAAGGAATGCAAAATTGGTTGTTCTTGACTTATTTGTGATTCTGAACAAATTAGTCCTTCGTTTGCTTGTGACCAAGTAAAGCATCCTCAAAAACACTTTTGTGAGCTTTTTACTTCAAATAGGATTTTGTTAGTTT
>APFE031707649.1:0-12821 GCA_000404065.3 Pinus taeda | reverse complement strand
CATTAATGGAAAATACTGAAATATGCTTACAACCGGAAATAGAAATAAACCAGCTAGGGCGATGGTAGCTTATCTCTGAGAAGAGATGTGTGGCTTCATGCCTCTGAACTGTGTTACAAATGAGGCTCGAAGGCCTATTTATTGTTGAGAAACAATGGAAAAACCCTTCACATTCCAAAACCTAACCCTGGAAGATGAAACGCCAAATTGTGGGCCCCGTTTTGGGTAAATTGGTACATCAATTTCTCGGGGTCGTAACTTTGGCATACGATCTCCGTTTGATGTGTATGATAGCTCGTTAGAAAGATCTAACAAATTTTTATTGGAAAATCTTGGTAAAGTGTTGTATGTTTAATATATATTCCTTGAACTCCCTAGAAAACCTCCTTGAAAGAATTTTTCTACTTACTTTCTCCCCTCATAAAAATAATAAATATAACCAAGGTTAGAAAGTGAAAACTAGGGTTTTCCCCCTTGCTCCTTACAAAAGGTGATATCTCCATGGTTTGAATCCTAAAGACTCCATCACTCAAGTAGGGAAAAGGCATTGGGATTCCTTGGATGATCATTTTTTTTGAAAACTTTCATCATCCCTTTCTCTTTCTATTTCTTTTTCAGTCCTTCAAGGTAAGTTTTTAGGGCTATGGCAGGGGCCAAATTCAACTAGGACTTGAGTCACTAAAGCATTGGAGCTAATATGGCATCTTTTCATTTTGTTGGACCTCACAAACAAAAAATTTAGTAGTATTGGTGGAAACTTCCTTATTAGGGATGATGTCATCAACCCTAGGTAATTTAGTACCCTAGAAAACCCTAGTTCTACACAAGGCTTCTACTTAAGGCTTATTAAAGGTTTACCATTCCCTTTTGTTAATTACATCTTTGAAGTAATCCTTTTAATTGTGCTTGTATGACTAAAGATGCCCTTATTGAGTCATATCATGAAACCCTAGAACTCAGGTACACTTTTATAGGTTTATTTTATGGTACATTGCTCCTTGACATAAAGATTTCTGCCCTAATACAATTAAGAAGTACCTTTATTAAGCCTTTCACTTGCATCACCTTAAACCTATATACTTATAATACCTCTTATGTGACATATAATGGAAGGCCTCCTGTGTGGTGAAATTCCATTGAAGAGTGGGAGGTGGAGTGCTAAGGTGATAGTGGAAACCACCTTATTATTGTGTCTTATTTTGGATCTTCCCCTTGTAAGGCTTGCTATATTTTGAGGCAACATGACTCTAATGTATTGCTCCCTAGAAGACTTATCTTTAAGAAAAGGATAAATATATAATGGAGATGGAATGATGATGACATCACAAGAGCTCTCTTCTCCCTTATATATGAAATAGTTGAGGGAGTTTAACATAAAATAATGACACGTGTCCATGCATATAACCAACAAGGAAACCCAAAAATTAAGCATTCTATAATACAAGAATATACAAATGGAATGCAATGGTTTATCCAAGTCCTACAATAAAATTCCCTCCATACATAATGCTCCTTGGGATCAACACCGCTCCTCCAACCTAATGTTCTCTCCAACAAGTTTTTAGTCCAACACTCCCTCTTCCACGGTTGTTCACTATCCAAGTGTCCTCATTTAAGGCACTCCTCTAAAAATGTGCCAAATTTCCTCCCATGCACAATGGTCCTCAACATGTGTGCCAATGTGGCCACAATGATCCAATGCTCACCCTTGACATATGTGCTTAAGTCCATCACCAATTTCCAATAGTATTCTCCTTAACCCAATGATCTTCGATGCATACATCACATGGCCCTAAGCTCCAAGGGCTAAGTTCCCTCCTCCAAGTACCGAATAGTCCTCCTCCTAGGTAGGTATCTCTTATAATCAAGAAATTTACTCCTCCATTGTGTGAATTCAATGAGTTAGTCATCATGTTAATTAGTGGAATAATCTCCTAGATAAGGGTGTCATTTTGACACTCTAACAAAGGTCCATCATTCACCCAAACTAAGACATGCATGACTCCATGAAGCATTGCCAAGGGGTAGGAGTTCTTATATTCAATTATGGCATGATATTCTCTTGTAATGTTGTTATAAATGTATTGTGTTTTTCCATTTTGGATCGGAGTTTGCTGAATTATTCACCAAAAATCTTCTATCTCTTAGTGATCTAAAAAACAACCATAACAACAAATTGTTATGTCACTCCTTTCACATAAGGGATATTAAATGATAATGATGAAAATTTCTTAAGCAATCCATCTCCTCAAACTACTCTCACTGTTCAAGGACTATGCTCAAGTGGGAAATCTCCACCGTTATAAATGTTACCAATTTTCTTGCAAGCCCCTTAGGTATCTCCTCCACCATAGGCCCTCATTTCCATGATCCATGACATGCCCACCAACTTTTGTATTCATGCACCTTTGTCACTTTGGAGCACATTATCTACTACCAATGATCTTGTTGGGTTACTAAGGTTGAGATATGGTGTTCAACAAGGGATGATATGCAATGCCATCTTTATTGTGACCCTTGATCAACATTTTGGAGATGATATGCAATGGCATATTTATTGCAACCCTTGATCAACATTGTGGAGGGTGTTGAAAAATGTGCAACAAGAAATGCTAAATTTAAAATGTGCTAAAAATAGAACTAGTAAAAATAGCAATTCTAAAAATAGCAGTTTGGCCAATGAGCATTTTGGCCACCTTGGGTGAGAGGTGAAACTGCTAAAAATAGAATCTTCTAAAAATAGCATTTCTGGGTCCCTTCCTATTTTTAGCAGTCCCTAGTCTAACTATAGAAAGTAAAAACGAATTTGGTCTTAACAGTAGTTTAAAATATTAATTAATTAATCTACATGAGTTAATTAATTATGGAAAATTCAACTTGAAGTCTTTGTGAGATCATGCAATTATTTTCTCCCTTGATTTAGGAATTTATCCCTTGATTAAAGGAGATAAGGTTTTCAGTTCTATAATGAGAGAATCAATTGACTTAGTTTAACTTAGTCAAGTCCAGTTAGATTATTTTAACAAGTTGTTAAAATAATGAAATATAGTTTGTTAATGCTTGCATGCATGTGACAACTATTATTTCGGATAACTGAGCATTCCCTCATGGATAACTGATGCATGTCTGTTCAGACAGAGACCCAGTTGAGATCAGATGAGGGACAATGTACTATCAGATGCTTGGATATTTCTAGTAAGTATTCCTTGCATGGAGAAGGATCTGTTTCCAAGAGAAATACGTATTATAGGAGATTGGAGGACTTGTGGCCTATATATTGAGGCCTAGGTAGTCTATGATCTTCATCATCAGAGTACAAAGAGAGCAGGATAACTTTTGAGCTGATTCTTTTTGTATGTTGTTGAGGATCTCCACTTGATTGATAATACAGTGTTGGGCTTTATGCTGGTTCTTTCCCCAGTGATATATTATGTGTTATGTTTGATTGATTCCTTCTTATCAATTATATGTGTTCATACTTGATGTTGTTCATGGTTGATTAGCTTTCGCAAAGTTTATGGTAGATGTAGATCTAGTATGATGCTTTAGTACATTGCATATATCAGTTTGATCTACAAGTGAAATTTCTACATGATATCACTGAGCTAGTTGATTTGTAGAGAAAATTCTACATGGTATCAGAGCACAGGTGATCAAGGAAGAATAATATACAAGAAGGAATTCGAAGTTTATTATTCGGGATATAGATCTCAGGTTCTTATCACATCTCTTTCACCGATGACGTTCTATGGTTTGAGGCTTGAGTATGCCCTTGATGGCAGCTCAAACTATATAGCTTGGAAGGATTGCATGGAGGTAGTATTGGAATATAACGGCCTTAAGGACTTCATTGATCAAGAAGTCCCTAAGCCTACTGATGCTACTCAACTGGCGGAATGGAAGAAGTGTGTGGTTAGAGCTAGGAGAATTCTCTTGGAGGGAGTGGGAGATCACATTGTCTCGAGCCTCCATGGGAAGGAGACTCCACATGCAATGTGGAAAACATTGAAATATTTATAGCAAAATAACAGTGATCAAAGGAAGCTGGCACTAAAGGACAAACTTCGAAAGATCAAGTGTGAAAAGGATGAAACGATCTCTATGTATCTGACCAAGCTCATCACATGCAGGGATGAGCTTGCAAGTGTAGGGGTCGTGACAGTTGATGATGATATAGTGAGTCTATCACTCCTTGGCCTTCCTAAGAGCTAGCATAGCTACTAGGACTCGGTTAATGGAAGGGAGAAATTTCCAGATTGGGAACGACTATGGTCGGATTAGATGTAGGAGGAGATCAAACGGAGCACCAAAGATAGTTCTTCGTCCATGAAGGACGAGGAGAACTGTGTCTTAGCGAGTAAGGAAAAGAAGGGGAAGGAGAAGGTTTCTCTTTCCGAATCCAGTTATTCCAATGGTGGGAAGAAGGTTGACAAATCAAAAGTGTGATGCTTTCGTTGTCATGAGGTGGGCCATTACGCTGCAAATTGTCCACAGAAGAAATCCAAGAAGGGATCCGGGGAAGGATCTGAAGCTGAGGCACTTGCTTCACAGTTTGAGTTGGATTTCACACTCTTCGCCTGCATGGTTTCATCCATGGTGGGAAGTGGTTGGTTTCTTCACAATGGAGCTTCTTTCCACATGACCGGTGACAAGAGTTTGTTCAATACTTTGGAGGAGAAAGATCTCTAGATACTTATGGCGATTGGTAATGATGAAAAGTATAATGTCTCAGGTGTAGGCATGGTTATTTTTCAGAGGGAGCATAGAGCTCTTCTTACCTTAACCGATGTCAAGTATGTACTAGGACTGAAGAGAAACTTGGTGTCGATCGCGATACTGGAAGACAGAGGCTATGATGTAGTCTTCAATAAGGGAAAGGTTTTCCTTAGACACATCATCACTAGACAGGTGAAGCAAATTGGTTCATGGGTCAAGAACCTGTATTCTCTTGAGGTTCAAGATGCATGCAAAGCCTTGAGCAGTAAGGCAACCAATGGAGACTTGGTGGTTGAGAGGGAGGGTATATTACCTCTCAACATGCAGCGCCAGAAGAAGTCTCAGACGATTGTGGAGGAGCCACGATTGGTGCAACAGCTTCAGGAGGTTATGGAGTAGCCACAACAAGGGAAGCAGAGAGGAGATCCAGTAGAGACATCTACTCATGTAGAGACCTCCAGTATGGGGAAACTTCGAGCCAGGTGGGCAGAGGGATTGCATGCAGCCATACCTCCAGGTAGGAGGTGGGATGATGTGGATTAATCATTCCAAGGAGGAGGGGCACAATCCTTGAGGTACCCAACCTCTTGGATGAGACCTTGTTACAGGAACCCCAATGTGGAGTATCAGGAATTGACTGATTGAGTAGAGACAGATGTGGATGGAGCGGCAGAGAGAGCTACAATGAAGGGAATCGTAGGACAACGCCTAGCATGCAGGCTGCAACAATGCGAGAGGCACAAGTGTGTTGCATAGTGCTAGGTGGCATAGAGAGGTGTGCAATGGTGCGAGATGCATGGAGATGTTGCAGTAGCACAGATGTCAAAGAGGGAGCACTTGTCAGCAGCAGGTAGAGCTTCAACATTAAAGTATGTTTCTAGCCCAACAGAGTGGTCAGTTGGGAGTGTTTTTGTTCCAAGAGTTGTTGGAGCAAGTGGACCTGGTGGGTGTGTTGCATGTAGAACATTCCAGAGTTATAGGATCGGGTTCGAGAGGAAGACTTTCTTGTTGAAAAATGTGCAACAAGAAATGCTAAATTTAGAATGTGCTAAAATAGAACTCGTAAAAATAGCACTTCTAAAAATAACAGTTTTGCCAATGAGCATTTTGGCCACCTTGGGGGAGAGGTGAAACTGCTAAAAATAGAATCTTCTAAAAATAGCATTTCTAGGTCCCTTCCGATTTTTAGAAGTCCCTAGTCTAACTATAGGAAGTAAAAACGAATTTGGTCTTAACAGTAGTTTAAAATATTAATTAATTAATCTCCACGAGTTAATTAATTATGGAAAATTAAACTTGAAGTCTTTGTGAGATCATGCAATTATTGTCTCCCTTGATTTAGGAATTTATCCTTTGATTAAAGGAGATAAGGTTCAGTTCTATAATGAGAGAATTAGTTGAATTAATTTTAACTTAGTCAAATCCAGTTAGATTATTTTAACAAGTTGTTAAAATAATGAAATATAGTTTGTAATGCTTGCATGCATGTGACAACTATTATTTCAGATAACTGAGCATTCTCTCATGGATAACTGATGCATGTTAGTTCACATAGAGACCGAGTTGAGATCAGATGAGGGACAATGTACTATCAGATTCTTGGATATTTCTAGTAAGTATTCCTTGCATGGAGAAGGACCTATTTCCAAGAGAAATATGTATTATAGGAGACTGGAGGACTTGTGGCCTATATATTGAGGCCTAGGTAGTCTATGATCTTTATCATCAGAGTACAGAGAGAGCAGGATAACTTTTGAGCTGATTCTTTTTGTATGTTATTGGGGATCTCCACTTGATTGATAATAAAGTGTTGGGGTTTTATGCCGGTGCTTTCCCCAAGGATATATTCTGTGTTATGTGTGATTGGTTCCTTCTTATCAATTATATGTGTTCATGCTTGATGTTGCTCATGGTTGATTAGCTTCTGCAAAGTTTATGGTAGATGTAGATCTAGTATTATGCTTTAGTACATTGCATATATCAGTTTGATCTGCACGTGAAATTTCTACATGATATCAGTGAGCTAGCCGATTTGTAGAGAAAATTCTACAGAGGGATATGGCACTCTTATTATGTAATGTCTTCTCTCTATGGACCCTCATTAAAATTAAGGGGAGACATTAAATTAAGGCAATATGTCACTCTTCTGATGTAATCTCTTCTCTCCATGCTGCCCAATTCAAATCAAGAGAAGATGATGAAATTAAGGTGGTATTATTTGTTGAAATGGTAATAATATTCAATTGTGATTACTTGTTATTATGACTAATTTCCTTCATTATTGTATTACGATGAGGTTTAATAACTAACCTATACAAATTTATTTCATATTACTCTAGGTGGCTAAGGTTGGCCTAGACATTTATGTGTGCATATAACCCCTTCACGGGGGAAGGGAACCACCACATAAGTTATGCATAAATGAACACCTCATGAGTCATTTGCAACACCATATTCATTCATTTAATGATTGATTATTTATATTATAGCTACTTACACCTTGTGTTTCGTCTTGTTCAAGGGTCATATTGTCTTCTCTTTTTAAGCTCAACATTTCAATTGTGTTTGGAATATCTCACACTACAACCATAGTGCTCTAGTTTAAAGGTTTAATCAATGTTTCTCTCTTTCTCTCTCTCTCTTGGTTGTAGGATTGTTAGTGGTTCCATTCAATCCTCATCTATCTCTCATGATCTCAACATGATATGAGAACCAATGTGATCTCCCTTGACCTTCTTCATTATTGGTTAGGAATCTTTCTATGAATTTCATGTTGGTTCTTCAGAATTTGCAGACCTCACATGTGAAATGAAACACCAACTCGAAGAATTTTTAGGCTAATTTCTCTATCCAATTCACTTATACTAGTGCATTGTTTCCTTTCCAAGGAGAGAATTGCCCTAAATATGTTATCTTCCCTCCTTGTTGCAAGTTTTAATGTTTCACTTGGTTGTTTTTTCAGTTATCAAAAGTTACAACAAAAGGTTGTCCTTAACCTATTGAGTGTTGGGGCATTTTTTTCCTATATTGTTTGTTGGACAAGGGCACTATATTTAGCATAGTTTTTGCCCCTTTTTATGCAGAAAATTGGAGAATTTGTGCACAATTTTGAATGCCTAGCTTTTGGGCTTTATTACTGGTATATTTCACACCTATTTTTTGGATCTGTAAGACTTTTTGGCTGGTAGGACACACCTATGCATTGTTGCTACGATGTGGTTTTTAATAATAGGTATGTGCACAAGGGCCTTGGAAAATGTTCTATGGAAGAAGATGATGCCTTAGGTCCTAAAGAAATACATGATGCATTCAAAGCACTCAAACAATCCTATAATGCCTTGTCAAAACACTTTAAATGACTTGCAAAATGTGTCATGTGATTAGGTAATAATGGATCTCGCCACGACCTACTTTCCAAATAAACTACAAATGAGCACACATGAACTTACAAGCATGCAAATGCTTAAAAATTCACATGTGGTTAGCTTCATGCACGTGCATAGAAATGTGTGCATGTTCATGAAAAGAATGGCTTGGGGCTAAGTTGGAAAACCTACATATTGGTATTGGGAACGTTGAGACCATAGGATCACAAAAACACGCAGGTTTCTAAGAACATGAGTGCATTTGTATGTGTATGTGCACACATTCCTACACATCTCATTGCCACTTTTTTTATCATCAACTTCATGGAAGCACCCATTACAAAAACAAAAAGCTGCTATTAATGTACATATGCATATGCAAATATTTATATTTGGTAGTTATTATTATTTTACATAGACAAAAAAGATAAGAATATTTTTCTTTATAGTCATAAAATATTCTTTACAAGATTAAGAATTACAAAATTTACATTTACAATTTTTATGTCCTTTCATGTCTCAACTTGCATTATATTGATTTTCAAGTGGTGTTTCAATTAACGTATCATTCATATCATTCCATTTATTTTGTTAGGAAGTTGAACATACTAGCTACTAAAACTTTTATGTTGAATAGAGTACTTTTCAATGGTGTTTATGATGGTTTTCCTTTTTTTGTTGAGCTTTCTCTTCATCTTAATTTGTAGGGTCTATTCTACATTTGTCACGCTTATATTTTATCTATACAAGGAGTTTGAGTGGGTAGATGGAGAAACTCACTCGAGCCGGGTTTAAGCGGTTCGGTTGCTGAGGAAAGGGAGAGGTTTATTTGAGCTCTCTCGTCTAGTGGCATCTTCATCTCAGATAAGGATGATTCCTTCGAATGGTGTGGGAATTCCACAACTCGCACTGTTACAACTCGTAGTGCACACAATACAGTTTATCGTTCTTCTTTTTTTCTCAAAGGACCAGGTGGTGGCATTCAAGTATTTGGAAATGGCTTGTTGCACATAAGTTGAAGGCTTTTATTTCATTGGCCCTTGAAAACCTTACTTTATCATGGGATCATTTGCTAAAAAAGGGACTTTAGGGGCCAAACATTTGTGCTCTTTGTCTTAAGGATGAAGAAACTATAAACCATCTGTTCTTTGCTTGTAATTTTTCAAAGACTATTTGGTCAGAGGTTCTTGGTGTCCTTAACTTGTAGGAGAGTGGTCCTATCTCACCATTAGACCAATGTCTATTGTGGTTGGGAAACAACATAGGTAGATTCAAAGCCTTGCCCATAATTATTGCTTGGGGTGCGTGGAAAGTATGAAACAAGTTGATCTTTGAAGGTAGAACAAAGAAGTCCAATGGAATTCTTGGTTAGATTATCGGTTTTTTTTTTTTATTACATTAAGCTTGAGAAGTTGTCTAGGTGTCTACGCTTTCGTTTCCCTCTCAGTTATTTGTCTGTTAATGTGGGTTTCTTTGATGGAGCCTAACAAGATGGGGTCTGTGGAGGGGGAGGCATCATTTCTCTTCCATAAAATGTTGCTTATTATATCTGGTTGAATGTTGGTTGAGGCATTAACACAAACGCAGATCATAGTAGCTTATGCACTTGTGTTCTTTGTTGCTTCTTTGAAGTTAACTTCAATACAAGTGTATGGGGATTCAATGTGTGTGATCAACTAGATGGTGTGAAAGGGTCAAATGAATATTGTTTCTTTAAATCCTTGGATGGATCACATTCTTATCCTTAAAGAGTGCTTTTAAGGCATTTTATTCCAACATATATTGAGGGCATGGAATCAACAAGTTGATTTTCTCTCCAAAAGGCCCTTTAGGTGGAGGAGGGAAGCTTTCTCTTTGAGGAACAAAAAGGCATGGTACTTTTGAGAAGGGGTTCCTTGCAGATTCCTATGGATTTGCATTTGGCCCACCTAGAGTTTCGTTTTTAATATCTCTTTGCAGAGGTCATTTTAGTTATCTCGTCTATTTTTTCTTTGCTTCTCTCTGTATTTTTCATTGATTATGCAACAACTTTGTATATTGGTTGATTTGGGGTTGTCAATGGTTTGTCTAGATTTTTGTGGAATACCTGTAAACTAAGTCTCTTTCTGGGCATAGGTGTCTCTCCTCAATTGTCTTATGTACTTCTCTTCATATCTTATGAATGGAATGATTTTTCTTTTTTATGGAAAATATAAGACAATTCATCATCACATACATTTCATCCTCAATTTGTCCTTATACATATGGAACATAATCTATTGAGGAGCTTGTTTTTTTTTTCAATTGAAAATGATAATTTTTTGTTATTCAAGGATAATTAAAAAAAAGTACGGTCAATCTTACAAAAAAACTGTAAATTCCTCACAAGCAAAATAGATTATGAGTTGTGTGGGAAAAACACATTAAGGAGCTAATTTGAATTGACATATTTAACATTTTAATATACAAAAAATCTCTTTTGAAGGAACGAATATTATGTATCTCAGGCTGCAAAGGCACCGAGCTCGCTAGTATTATCATTACTCTTCTCCTTTATGCTGATAATATCATTCTTCTTGCAAGGAGCCATGATGACCTAGTCAAGCAGCTTAAGACTCTTCATGTCTACTCCTCCAAGATGGGTATGGTTGTTAATACCGACAAGACTAAAGTCATGATCATTAAATCCAAAAAGATCACCCATGGTAGTTTCGTCTACGATAACAATTGTCTTGAGCAAGTTTGTTCTTATAAATATTTGGGTATTGATTTTCCTCATTAGCTCAACTCGAATTACAGAATCGAGAAAAGAATTATTGGAGGCTGGAAAGCTTATTATGAGCTTGAAAACAATCATAAGTCAACCAATATTTACATTTGGAGTAAAAAAAGGTTCCTCATTGAGACTCTCGTCACCTCTATTATCTTATACGGATGTGAGGTTTGGGGGTGCAGTATATCTAGGGACTATGGAGAAATATTGAGATGATCCAAAAGAAATTCATTACCTATAACCTCAATATCAAGGGAAATACTCCCTATCCTATCCTCTTGATCGACGCTGACCTGTCCCCCATTGAAAGTGCGACTATGTTTAGATATCTGATGTATAAGAAGAAGCTTCACAATATAGAATCCAATAAGACTCTTCATGTCTACTGCTCCAAGATGGGTATGGCTGTTAATATCGACAAGACTAAAGTCATGATCATTAAATCCATAAAGATCACCTATGGTAGTTTCGTTTATGATAAGAATTGTCTTGAGCAAGTTTCTTCTTATAAATATTTGGGTATTGACTTTCCTCATCAGCTCAACTCGAATTATAGCATCGAGAAAAGAGTTATTAGAGGTTGGAAAGCTTATTATGAGCTTGAAAACAATTGTAAGTCAACTGATCTTTACATTTGGAGTAAAAGAAGGTTCCTCTTTGAGATTCTCGTCACCTCTATTATCTTATACGGATGTGAAGTTTGGGGGTGCAGTATATCTAGGGAGTCGTGGAGAAAGATTGAGATGATCCAAAATAAATTCATAACCTATAACCTCAAGATCAAGGGAAATACTCCCTATCCTATCCTCTTGATCGAAGCTCACATGTCCCCCATTGAAAGTGCGACTATGTTTAGATATATGATGTATAAGAAGAAGCTTCACAATATGGAATCCAAGAGGCTCCCAAAAATTGCTTCTAACTTTAGTCAAAATACCCACCTGCGCCTCAAGCATGGGTGGCATCACGATGCTTAGTCCTCGCTCAACCTTTGGGGGATTAAGGAGGAGATCATCATGGGAAGCAAGGAAAATATCAAAGATACTATTACCTCCAATGTTAAGGACAAGACGTGGGATGCTAAGGAGCTAGAGGGTAAAAGGAAGCTAAGGTACTATAAGGAGGTAATCAACCCCACTTGCGATAACCAAAATCATCTCTTTATGTTGACTAGCACTAAGAAGAAAATGAGCATCACTAGGATTAGAGCAAACTCTCATGAGCTTCGGAGTGAGACTTGGTGGTCGTCTACTCCCAAGACTCCTTCAGACGATAAAATTTGTCAGATTTGTGATACTAAGAAGGTGGAAGATGAAAGTGACGTCTTTTTAGACTGCCCGACTCTTGCCCACATCCACTCTCAATTTCCCCACACCTCCAATCTTGTTGACTTATTAAGCGAGACCATCTACAATGATCTCTTGCCCACATCCACTCTCAATTTCCCCACACCTCCAATCTTGTTGACTTATTAAGCGATCTACAATGATCTCTTGCCCACATCCACTCTCAATTTCCCCACACCTCCAATCTTGTTGACTTATTAAGCGAGACCATCTACAATGATCTTGGAACCCTTATTTCCCTATTCTTTGACGGGGTAAATAAGAATTTGAAGAATGGCAATTAGACTCTCTTTTCTTGCCGTGAGATAGACCACATTGGTCTTAGTAGAAGTTAATCATCATCATCATCAATAATAGAGTTAATCTCACATTAATAAAATTTCTTTACAAAGATCTTGTTAATAATAATAATAATATCCATTTTTAAGGTCACAGCTAAGTCTACGAAGGCATACATACTCTACCCCCCTCTGGTTTTGAACCTGTGACCTCTTAGGAGGAAATACATGCTCTTAACCATTAGGCCCACTCAAGCTGTTATAACTTCTCTAAAAAATTAATCACTAATAATTCTTTATACAAATTTTCTTTCTCAATTCTCTATTTTAAAATAAACCTCTAATCTTAAAATACAATTTTTTT